>BPLR01007991.1:0-39825 GCA_021605095.1 Caerostris extrusa | reverse complement strand
GCAAGTTACGTATTGCTTCCAGTTTTTTAAAAAAAAAAGAAAGATAAAAAATTTCATTGAAACATGTATTCTTTTGTATATATACAAATTGTATATATATATTTCAGTATTTTGCATATATTTATATCTTAAAATTTATTTTCTTATAATTTATTTTCTTATAATTTATTTTCTTATAATTTATTTCTAGTAAGCGTAATACTGTTGTTTAGAAAACATCGTTATTTTCATGAGTTTCCTCTTCCTTTACGATACTTAAATGTGGTATAGTTCCCCTTAAAAGTCACCCCCTTCAAGGCACTGCTCTCCTTCTTCAGTGTAACGGAGACAAGGCAGTTCTCTTAACTAAGGGTGCTGCATCACAGCAGAAGCTGACTCATCTTCTTCTCTCTATCCTGAGACCACACGGTTTCTGGGACTGGTCTAGATGTTGCTATCTACCAAAGTAGGATAAGGAAAAAAAAAAACCTATAATAAAATGATATTATTTTATAGTTGCTTGATATGTATTTATTTTTTCATAAATATTTAGTTTTAAAACAAATTACAAATTTTGAATTGTTTAATTCACAAAAGCTTCGTACCATTTAATATTTAAAAATGTGAAAGTTAGTTATATTTGAATCTTTAAAAATGAGTACAGCATTTTTTCTTCTTTACTTTGTCAGGTTTTAACCGATATTTTGAAATCAAATACAAATTCAATGCAATTATCTGCGTTTAAATTTTCAATACTTTCAGAATTTAAGTAAATAAAAATCATTTAATTAGTCTTTAATGTTTTTCTTTCGTTAAAAAATGTTTTTACTTTAACATTCATCTTGTTTACCTTTATATGCTATATCCTCAGGGCATACATTAACAATTCAATCTTTTGTACAAAAAATAGTTCTTTAATAACGGAATCAATGAAAACTTTTCCTCTCAAAAATCGAACGAGCCATTCCTGGCATGGTGTTCGCTTATTTAGGTTCTCCATCCTTTGATTCTTTCTTTTTATTTATAAAATAACCGGCCCATAATAGAACAGTTTCCTCGCTAAGTACATAAAAGAAGGGGGAAGATTTTAAGTGACTCTTAATCAAAGGTCTGGAGCTGAATAAATTTTCATCAAAAACATTTACTTTTTCAGCAACAAAAATGACACCTTCTTTTACACCCTGTAATCCTGCCTGTGCCAAAGAGAAGAGTATTTCAATCATAGAGCGCGAACCTAAGTTTTTGATAGCTGAAACTTTATTTGTTTAACAAGGAAGAATTCTTGAATGGCACTGATTCGCAGGTGGATTTAATGGCATAAATCAATTTAGAGATTTGCATTTTTTTTTTTTTTTGGTTTCTTTTATTATTAAGATGTTAAATTGAATATGTATAAAAAGAGGGAAAAAAAAGCATCGATGTTTCTTTGAAGATTTATTCTTGCTCTTATGTTTTGTTCATATTTTTACTGTTCGTTTATAGAATGCAAGTGAATAATTTTTAAATTTATTTGACTTACTTCACTTTTTACCTCCGTCCATGAGACCACATGGGTTCTGGATTTTGTCTAGATGTTGTTATATACCAAGGGAAAAGAAAGAACAACAACAGATATGATATTATTTTATAATTGCTTATTATGTATTTATTTCGTCTTCATAAAAATGTATTTTTAAGACAAATTGGAAATTTTGAATTGTTTAATTCACTAAAGATCAAAATATTTTCCCATTTTATATTTCAAATTTTGAAAGTCGTTCTTACCTTTTAAAACGACTAACTACAGCATTTTATTTTTGTTACTTTGTAGCCTAGAGTGTTATCCGATATTTTGCGAATAAATACAAATTAAATATAATTATCTGCCTTAAAAATTTCTATAATTGAAGAATTTAAGTAAATTAAAAAAATAATATCTTTTAATTAGTCTTTAATGCTTCTTTTGTTAAAAATTTTTTACTTTCCTTTCACGTTCACCTTATTTATCTTCTACATACTATATCTTCAGGCCCTACATTAACAATTCAATCTTTTTACAAACAAAGAAAACAGTTCCCTAATAACGGAACCAAAGAAAACTTTTTCCTCTCAAAAATCGAACGAACCATTCCTGTCAGGGTGGAAAACGGCTTATTTAGGTTACTCCATCCTTTTATTCTTTCTTTTCATTAATAAAATAACTTGGGCACATAATATAACAGTTTGCCCGCTAAGTACATAAAAGAAGGGGGAAGATTTTAAATGACTCGCTTCATCAAAGGTCTGGCACCGAATAAATTTTCATCAAAAACATTTACTTTTTCAGCAACCAAATGACACCTTCTTTTACACCCTGTAATCTTACTTTGCCAAAGAGAAGAGAGCACCTTAATTATAGAGAGCAAACCTTTTTTTTTAACTGAAACTTTATTTGTTTAACAAGGAAGAAATCACGAACGAAATAAAGAAAATATCTTAGCACTGATGGTACGCACGAGACGCTCGAATTATACTTCCTCTCTGGGTGAGAGTCTATAAGCTAACTAATACACAGGGTTGTACTAAATATATTTCCTCTCGGTGTTAGAGATTATAAACTAAACATTTCTCAGCAAGAGCGCAAGTTGCGCTGTACTTCCTCTGGGGTGAGAGTCTGAGGCCTATTGGCCATTTAACTTTAAACATATAATTACCCCACTTAAAGAATGTAGTCATGATTTTGCATAGTAGAAAATTCCATGATTTTGAATTTTTTTATTAAACTGAAAACTGATTTGAAACACTATATTTATTTATTAGCGATGTATATAATAAATCTAAGATTATTTTTTTGTATATTGATAAACCTTTGAAATTATAAAATGTTTCTTTCTGTAACTTTACTAATTTTATCAAATTTATGAATAGAAATTTTACTTCTACAGAGTTATTCAGTTTAATTTAGCTTTTTAATTTTACGTTTTATGTTTCCAATTTTAATTTGTATGTAGTCATTAATAATGTAGATGTGGTGGTGTCTAAGGTAATTTAAAAAGAAGAAAGCGTTGTTCGTTTGCATTATCTTTACTGCATATTATTTATAATGTTAATGCAGATTGATTTAATAAGCATAGCACTTAAGATTATAATTATAATATGACTATCCATAGCTACATTTCTACAGATTACTCTTGCACAGTTATGTCGAAGTTCTAATCTCTCAAAGTTCTGAACTTTCTCCAGTTATTCGATTTGATGGAGTTCACTAACTCTAAAGGAGCCTCATCCCCAGTAAGAGCAGACAGGTAATTAGTTAGCAATGCAAACGATATTACCCAGAAATGTTTCAAAATTCAGAGTAAATTTAAAGCAATCTATAGTCCTATTACCTATTTAAAGCAACCTATAATTAGACAGTCCATTCAAATTCTATATGGCTAGCCTTAAGATAGTTTAATAATGTTAAATGTTATGTTTTGTAATGAAAAAACGGATAATGAAAAACGGAAAACGTAATAAAAATGATGCAAAACAAGCAGCCCGCAGTCATTTTTAATTCCCTTATACATTTCATAAAACAGTTTAATTTAATTTTTCAATAAAATTAATTTTTTTAATAAATAATTCATTTTAATTTCATAAAATAATAAATAACGAAAAAAATAAATTTTGTAATATTAAAAGAAAACAAAGTAAATGTAATGCAATAAACATACGAAAAAAAAAAAATCTCCCAAAGTAAAATTACAATATAATATTATGCTGTCTTTTAATTATGTAGGTCGATTAAAATTTTTCAATATCCTGGATACCATAATTTTCCTGATCACAAATTCACTGTTAGTATTAGATACTATTAATTGGTAGCAAAGGCCGAAAACAGAGCCTGCATAAAATAACCCAATTAGCCCAAGTTATTGGTAGATTTCTGCATTCGTGGCAACATTTCGAAAAATGAGGGAAGGTTGACATGATACTATTTAGTTCTTATATACTATATTTCCTTACATATTTATTTACTATATGATATTATTTAGTTCTAGTTTTAAATTCCATTTATTGTTTATTAAGAGAAGGTAGTTGGTAACTGCAGAGAATTGGTTAGTGCTAGTTGGAGTGCTGTCGTCTGCTGTTTGAGCAAAGGATATTCAGTGGAGAATTAGATTTAAAGGTGAAGTTGTTAGGTTTTGAGATGTCAGAAAAGCTGAAAAATTGCCTTTTTGTTGGGTTTTCGGCTTTGGGAAAAGCAGGGGAAAATCTCTCCAAGACATCACGTGTCCTAGGTCTTGACAGCCTTCCGCAGTTGTATGATTCCCTCCACATTTGAGACATCGTGCATCATTTATTGCCCATCAATTAGTAGTTACGAGATCCTTACTTTAAGCCTCTGCATATTAAGTTTGGTGTCGAAAATTTCTTGGTATTTAATTTATTCTGGTACAGAATTAGATGGAGATGGATTAGTCAGAAATAGGTTTTAAAGCAGGTCAACACTTATGCATTCGACTCTTTCGATTCGTCCTGAGAAGGACCTGTCACAGCTCCTGATGCAATTTCCATGACTTCGATAATCAACAAACGGTCAGCTTAGGTATCCACAGTCAACATATCTGAATAATCGTTAACCGGCATATTTGATCGGGAGTTTTCATCCTCATTCGTCTCTGATAAGAACTCTGATCTTTCACCAGTTCGAGAGAAATTTTATGTACCAGTCGTTTCTAAAAGTTCTATTGAATAGATTTACGACTGGGATCGTAGGCCACTCACGTCTGTCTGGCATTTGGCGCCAGACAGGCTCCTGCTGCTGATTTACCAGGGGCATTAAATCTAATTCCATAGGTTTACGATTAGGTTGTAAAAACAATCATGTTCAGTGGATGACCAGGCACCTCTCTCCTGTGGCTAATTATCCATTGTACTAATATACTACATTAATGTAATGTTGATACAATAAGCTAATGATAATTTTTTTAAATTTTTTTAATTAAACTACAGGATAATTTTTAATCTTCCAAATCAGAGATATCCACACTTTTTGATTGCTTCACAGAGATAAGACTTTTTATTCACTACAACTATACAAAGTAACAAAAAAACGATGAACTAAAAAGTTCATTTAAAATGTTTTCTAAAATCTTTCGTCTATTCCTAATTTTTCTTTAAAAATAATACGTATGCAAAGATTCACTGAAAATAAATTAATTTTTGTAATGTCTGTTTACATTTACATTCATATTTCAACAATATTAAATGTGAACAAATTTGAATATGATAATAATTTTACGAGAATTTACCCAAGCACAGTTTGATCAGATGCAAAATTATCACATTTTCTTATTTACCTTGTTTAAAACTATTTGAAAATATGATTTTCTCCAAATTAATTTACGAAAATCCATCCACAAATCGATATTAATTTAAGCCTCTTATGATAGTCAGCATTTGTAAAGTTGACTATTACTCCAAATAGTTATCAGAAGAAATTGCTGCATAAATATTATTACTAAGCAAATTTTTTATTTTTCCCTAATAGGTAAAAATATTTGATAATTATTTCGTATAGTTAAACCGTAAATTCAATATGCCTGACTTTATATAAGATATAGTATATTCAAGCTGTCTTGAATGGATTCATGGCGTAAGGTAGGCGTTCTTCTACCGCGTTATGTGGTTTTGTGACTTTTTCCTGAAATAATAATTTATACTTCGCATATTCTCTGTTCGCTAAATTGGAGAATGATTCCATTGCTCAAATACTTGTTTTCTTGCAAAATCATGGTGTCTTAAAATATTCTCTCAACATTTTTACACGCAGTGGGACATAAATATAAAGTTCAACTCATGGACCAAATAGAAACTAATTTAATAAACTTCCTAAAGAAAATGGATAACTCATCACCCCATTACCCTTGAATTATTAATTGAATTAACTAAACTCATTTTTTATTTTAAACAAAGCGTTTTGTTATCTTATATTCCGGGAATTGAATTCTGTTTTACTTTCAAATCATGTTTGTAACTATTGTTTATCCTATCTATATTGTGTTTTTTTGATTAAATTATGCTTATAGTTCCATAATAACCTATTATACATATCTATCTATCTATAATTGTGGTAAAATAAATGAAAAAAATATGTATATATATATAAGATGTATTGTAGTCCTCCAATTCTTGGATTGAAAGTTTTTTATATTTTTCATCTTAATTTTTTTAATTAGTAAACTGCTATATATTCCTGGGTAAAGTATAGTTATCCTTATTTAATTTAATCGTGAACTATATTATAGATTTTTAAATAGCAGAAATGTTAGTTTTTGATCATCTTGTCTTGTGTAAAATACCAGGGAAATTGGATTATGAAGTTTGTAGGGGGTCTATTATAAAATGTTTATTTCAAATAGATAACACCAGTACTATGTAAATTTTAAAGTCTCTGAAAATTGTATATATTTAAAATTACACGTTACTATATATCAATGAGAACATATGTCGCATGTTATAGAACCATGTGTAAAGAATAGAGCAATATTATCATGACTTTACAACTTAACGTGATTTTTTTGAAGAATGGATCAAATTGGGAATGGATGTCATTTTTCTTGCATTAAAAATATGAGAAAAAAACTGCTTTGTTTCTAGATTATGATAATGCAATCTTCTCATATAATCTACCAATTAGGTAGCTCTTAAAGGTGAGGTAGCAATCAATACGTGACATGCAATACTTCCACAATTTTACCTCTCAACGTGGTTTGATCACGAAATGGGCTCAGAATGCCAACTTTTTTTTTTCGTTAACATCATTTCAAAGAAAATCAATGCTGGTGTTTGAGCTCATATTAATGTAATTTAATATTAATCTATAAAGTGACGATTTCGTTAATATTTTTGTTCAATGAAATATGTTTCAATGAATTTTAATAAATATATAAAAACAATTTTGTACAAAAAACTTTATTTTATAATGAAATGCACAAGATATATTAACAGTTGTACAAATTTGAACATAAAAACCAATTTCGCGAATTACAATAATATGACAAATCATGCATTCATATGTTAATTATATATAATAATGATAATTTATTAAATGAATGTTTTAATAAATATAAAGATTAAAAAAATTTTCAATATATTTTTAATTATTTGATAAAATAAATGAAAAAATATGTATACAATTTCATTTTTCAGAAGAAGATAACATTAAAAAAAAATTGCAAAAATATAAATGGTTTAAAAAAGTTATTTCAGAATTCTTAAAATTATTCTTTAATTTTAAATTATTTTAGAATTCTTGAAATGTCTTCTATACAATGAAATTTTTGATTACTGATGTAATTATTAAGTACTGATTTAGATATTAGTCAATTTTGAACAGTAAAAAGTGATTTTAAAGGCCATTATAAAACAAAAATAGTAATGTATAAAGTAAAATTATTGTTTCAATCTAAATGAATTAAGATCATATTTACGTAATTTTTTATAGAATTTTCTGTACTTTTTGTTAAAAGTAAATATTCATGTCCATGTATATTAATATATATAATAATAATATCGCTTTTGTTTTACACTAAAATTTGTGTGTACAATTTGTTAATTGCATTAAGATATTAACTCAAATTATATTTTATAAATAAGGTTTAAAATAAATTTTAATAAAAGTAATCCAATAATAATATGCGCTCTAATTCATAAATTATTAATTTATATATATTTTTGTAATTAATCATTAACGGCTCAATTGCATTAATACTGACGCTAATTTTATTTTTATTCAAACAAAATATTTTAAATTCGCATGTTTAAATTTTATAAGTAATGCAAATTCTTTGTTTATTTAAATTAAGTGTGACTCCATTATAACACCTTCATCAGGAAATAATTGTTATACTCACAAATTTTCGAAGTAATTTGTAAGCGACTAGTAGCTGTAGTTTGTAGTTCGATTTCATTTGTATTCTTAAAAATCATAAACAAAAGTAAATGTACAGTCTTTAAATATTTTCCCGTAATCCAATTTTAAAATACAGTAAATGTAATTTAGTAAGTTAATTTGAAATTAAAATAACCGTAAATGAATATATTTACAACACAATTTCATCGAAACAAATTACTACTTTAATACAACACACCTGATAGTATACAACTTAACATTTAGATTTCAGACAGTTAATTTGAAATAGCTGAAAATTTATTACCTTTAAAGGTATTTATAACTAAATACATATACGTAATTTAAACGAGTTTCTGTATGTCAACTAAAATGAAGATTTTTTTTTAAATATTACATTATTATTATTAATATTATTATTTTGGGAACAGTGTTATAGCGAAGTCGTACTATATATCCATTTGATGTTTTTGAACGCCTATTGTTATATAAATTCTATTTTTTTGTCCTTATATACAAACATTATTTTCTAAAAATTAATGAACAAATATAATATTAAATACTTAAAATAATTGCTCTAACAATTTTTAATATTTTTTTTTTTTTGAGTGAACACAAACAATATTTCTTACAAATAATTTTTCTCATGTAAGAAGTTTCATAATATTCAGTGCGAATGTCATGAGTTTTATTAGTCGAATTGACACTTTTATTCCATTGCAAGAATACAAAAAAGAAAGAAAAATAATAAATGAAGCTTAATGGCATTCTCTGTAATCAATACTGAATTAGTAATATTTGTTTCTGGAATGTTAAATGGCATGCCATTAATTCGTCTTATCTTTTAATCAAAGCCTTAAGGAATAATGAGATAATGCTTACAGAAATTGCTGTCTTGAGTTTAGTGACACAATCCCAAAAGATTATTCAGTAAAGTCCCCTTCAGTTGTGTCACATATTATTTTTTAAAAAAAGAGATCGAGTTTTTTTTTTTTATTTGTAAAAACCACAAAGGTAAAACATTATCGCTTCCTTTAAGCATTAAAACTTTCTCGTCCAGTAATACTATATGCCATTCCACTAAGTTTCATTTGCAGCTGATGAAAAAGATGTTTTTTATCAGTATCCCCAAGTATTCAATTTCTCTCCGATAATTGCATCTCCTGGATCAAGATACAAATCCTCCAATTCATCGCTGTCTTGAAGCGAGAGATTTGTCGACAGATATATCTTGATCTTCTTGCACATGGTATATTCAAACTTAATCATTTTACCCCCGATTTCACACCTCGTATCACCAACGAAACCCAACGACTCGTTTCCGAAATTAGCAAGGAAGAACACATCTTTGGGAGTTGTCCTTGTTGCAATTAATCCGCAAGGGTTCTGGTACCATTCAAATTCGACAGGCTTTTCCTTAATATGACTGTTATATCGTAATTTTCCGTTGTCTATGAACGTCGAACCAGCTGCAGTCGGCTCTGATGGAAGGGTTCCTCTATTTCTCTTCAATTCGGCCAATTTCTTGAATAGCTGCAGCTGGTCATCATTGGCGGCCACATTTCGTGTGATGTAGTTTGATTGAGTGGAAGCCATGGTGTAGATTGTCCAGAGGTGAAATTTGCTTGAATACCAGAAGTCCATTGCATGGGTGCCAATTGACCTCCACGATATACCTGTAAAAATATTTAAAAAACGTGAACATTCAAAATGTACAATGCATTTTATTATTATAAACAACAAAATTATATATACGGGATTTTTGACGTCCTCGGTATTGTAAGGAAGTATTTAACCTAATCTCACATTTGTGGAACTTCATCCATCTCTACTTATGAACTCATATCAAAATGATGTAAGCCTTTTCGCTTTGTGAGAAACATACATAATGAAACCTAAAAATAGCTTTTGTAAAAACAACTATGCATTCACATATGGAATAGAAAATTTTAAATGAGTATTTGCTAAACTTATGTTCTGTTATATATTCTTCACAATATTTTTGGTTTGATGTCGATATTTTTTCTTTTAAAATTATTTTATTACATTTATCATATTAGTATTAAAATTATTTTATTACATTTTTTTCATTTTATTAAAATTATTTTATTACATTTTTCATATTAGTATTAAAATTATTTTATTACATTTATCATATTAGTATTAAAATTATTTTATTACATTTTTCATATTAGTATTAAAATTATTTTATTACATTTTTCATATTAGTATTAAAATTATTTTATTACATTTTTTCATATTAGTATTAAAATTATTTTATTACATTTATCATATTAGTATTAAAATTATTTTATAACATTTATTATATTATTATTAAAATTGTTTTATTACATTTTTCATATTAGTATTAAAATTATTTTATAACATTTATTATATTATTATTAAAATTGTTTTATTACATTTTTCATATTAGTATTAAAATTATTTTATTACATTTTTCATATTAGTATTAAAATTATTTTATTACATTTATCATATTAGTATTAAAATTATTTTATTACATTTTTCATATTAGTATTAAATTATTTTATTACATTTTTCATATTAGTATTAAAATTATTTTATTACATTTATCATATTAGTATTAAAATTATTTTATAACATTTATTATATTATTATTAAAATTGTTTTATTCCATTTTTCATATTAGTATTAAAATTATTTTATTACATTTTTCATATTAGTATTAAAATTATTTTATTATATTTATCATATTAGTATTAAAATTATTTTATAACATTCATTATATTATTATTAAAATTATTTTATAGCATTTATTATATTATTATTAAAATTATTTTATTACATTTTTCATATTAGTATTAAAATTATTTTATTACATTTATCATATTAGTATTAAAATTATTTTATAACATTTATTATATTATTATTAAAATTATTTAATTACATTTATTTTATTATTATTAAAGTTATTTTATTCTATTAATTATATTAATTATTAAATTATTTTATTGCATTTACTATACTGTTAGTTATTTTATTACATTTATTATATTATTATTAAAATTATTTTACTACATTTATTATTAGTAGTAAAGTTATTTTATTACATGTGTATTATTATTAAAATTATTTTATTACATTTATTATATTAGTATTAAAATTATTTTATTACATTTATTATATTATTACATTTATATTGTCATTAAAATTATTTTATTAGGAATTACACATCGTTAATTCTCAAAGCGGTAAAAATATGTAATTCCTAAAATAGAGAAATGAAAATTACTTAAAATTATACATATTAAACAAAACCATTTGAAGTAATAAATCAACTACTTTCTTTGTGACAACGTTTTGATTGCCTAAAATATTCCATCATTTACCATTCTTATTTACTGAATTTTAGTGGCTGTTTATTATATTACTACTAAAATTATTTTATTACATTTGTTATATTATTATTAAAGTTATTTTATTACATTTATTATATTATTACTAAAATTATTTTATTACATTTGTTATATTATTATTAAAGTTATTTTATTACATTTATTATATTATTATTAAAATTATTTTACTACATTTATTATTAGTAGTAAAGTTATTTTATTACATTTGTATTATTATTAAAATTATTTTATTACATTTATTATATTAGTATTAAAATTATTTTATTACATTTATTATATTATTATTAAAGTTATTTTATTACATTTATATTACCATTAAAATTATTTTATTAGAATTACGCATCGTTAATTCTCAAAGCGGTAAAAATATGTAATTCCTAAAACAGAGAAATGAAAATTACTTAAAATTATACATATTAAACAAAAACCATTTGAAGTAATAAATCAACTGCTTTCTTTGTGACAACGTTTTGATTGCCTAAAATATTCCATCATTTATCATTCTTATTTACTGAATTTTAGTGGCTGTTTATTATATTATTACTAAAATTATTTTATTACATTTGTTATATTATTATTAAAGTTATTTTATTACATTTATTATATTAATTATTAAAATTATTTTATTACATTTATTATATTATTATTAAAATATTATTTTTTAGTTTATTTGTTATATATTAATTATTAAAATTATTTTATTTATTATATTATTATAAAATTATTTTATTACGTTTGTTATATTATTATTAAAGTTATTTTATTACATTTATTATATTGATTTTTAAAATTATTTTATTATAGTTATTATATTATTATTAAAACTAATTTATTGCATTTATTGTGTTATTGTTAAAATTATTTTATTAGAGTTACACCTTATCAATTTTAAAGACGTTAGAAATACTTAATTCCTAAAATAGAGTAATGAAAATTACTTAAAATTATACAAATTAAACAAAAACCATTAATTACTTCATTAATCAACTATTAATTATTAATTAGTTGATTTATTACTTCATAAATCAACTACTTTCCTTGTGGCAACGTTTTGATTGCCTAAAATACTCCATTATTTATCTTTCTTATTCAATGAATTTTAGTGACTCCATCAAACTTAATATCAACCAAACCTCAAATTTTGGCTAGCAAAACAAGCAGAAAAGGCAATTACGACAATTGTATTTAAAGTAAAAATTGTGTATACTTGAAAATAATTGGATTATAATTAATTAGTTGTAATTATTTTTTGGATTATTTTACTTTTAGAACAAGGATATCGTGTTCCAAGTAGTGTACCGTAAACAGCCCCTTGATAGGTTGAGGGGAAGTAATGCCTTTCAGAAGGATTATCAGGGTAACTTCCAGGATTGATGCTGGGTATATTGCTCCTACGCCGTAAAAATACGCCCATTAAATGCTGCAGCAGAATAATGTGGCGCCATCAACAATTTGGTAAATTGCGATCACTTAAAAGGGCTTTTTGGCGTTTCCTTATTTATTCGGGAATCCTCTCGTAAAATTGTTGGTTTTTAAAAGGAAGATTCGTCAGAAAAGGATCCTCGTATTGTAATATAAGATTACAACAAGAACACTGTCTACTTTTTGAAGAATAATTAAAGTCTTTTAATTATTCTTCAAAAAGTAACTCCTAATTAATTCAACTTCGGACAATCCATGGTAAATCAGTGACTTATAAATACTAATATTAAGTTCAAAATATAGAGGTTGAGTCGTGATCCAAGGTATATCTAATGGTCTTAAAATGGTCTGAATTTAAAGATGCTTTTAAGTGTAGGATAGGATTTGAAAAATTGTTCTTTATAAAATGTTAGGTGGCAATCCATCAATAATCGTTGATGTTTACTGCCAGCAGCAAAAATGCTTAAAAGAAAATACTGCTTATACAAAAATATAATCAACAAGCAAATAATGGTTAAATACATTTTTGCCTTCGTTGATATAAAGAAAATAAATTAATTTGCAGCATGACGATGGTAAACTTCACTCTGAAAGACTAAGAGTCTCCTAGAAAATTTGGCTAGACAATTATGAATCATCCACCCTATTCTCCCGATCTTGCACCTCCCTTTTCCAAAGCTCACATCATAATTTTATTGTGCTTAATTTGACTTCAAGAGAAGAAGTTATAATGATTTGTTTGTTTGTCACTCTATTTTTTTTCACATTGTGAGCTAATTAGACCGTGACATACAGTTTAACGTGGATTCCGAACCACTAATAAACATCCATGCCACCGTCAGAATTCGATCCTGAATCCTATGGTACGAACGGCCAGAGCGCTAGCCAATAGACCGTCAGATCACGAAGTTTTAATGAAGCAAGGTTACTTTTTCAAGGCAAATCGAACAAATTCCATAAAAAAAGGCATCGAAACGCTGTTAAGAAGATGCCATTCAAAACAACAGTAATAATGTTTATTATGAATTACATTTTTGTCTAAATTTTTAATTTTATTTCTATCAGAAAAACGATCAAAAAAAAACTATGTTACAGACTAATAGAATAATGCTTTCGATTGGCGAAATATCATACAAGATTTATTTTAGTATTTCCAAGTAGAACTATAGAAATTTTTTAAAAGCCACATAAAATAATAATTGGTTAAAATTTGATTAAAAGGGCTGCGGTAAATAACTTAATAACAATCTTCTTGTGTAAGCTCTTATTAGGTCGGCATATTGCTCTCTATCTCTCTTATAGTGTTACGTGGCCCTGCAACTTTCATAAAACTTAACCTCCTTGGCTTCTGACAGTTGCGAATGAATATTTAAGGAAAAAATTGAGACCCACTTGATAAAGAGCTCTCTTGACGAAGAAGGATCAGCTGCGAATAATATGGGAGTTAGTGGATCCTAACAATGGCAGGAGGAATGATGGATGGTTTGCTCATATCAACCTCATGTGCCAAGAATGAAGGATTAAATTGGAAAGAGTGGGAAAACCACTGTACAGAAAAATTATTTAAACAGTGGATACATATAATACCTTGTTTTTATATGAATGATTTTTTATTAGTATTTGTTTGCATTAAGTCTACATTTACAAGTTCGTAATATAAATCAATCCTTAATTTAATTAAATTTTAAAAATACAAGTGGCTTTTAATTTAGTGGCTTTGTAATTACAGTATGAATGCTTAATGAAATATTTAGATCAAGATACTTCATAAATAACGATGATAACGATTTACCATAAATTATAAGCAGTATTTTGGGGCATTATTTAAATTTGCATACATTTGTAAATATTCTTAACGTATTGTTGTCTAAAATTGTGGTTTTAAAATATTTAAATTCAAACGCCTTTAAATAAAAAAAATAAATCCACGCTTCTTCCATATAAAAAAAATGGACTTAATATTAAACTTACTAGACATTTCTCATATTGTAATTACAGTTTGAATGCTTAATGAAATATTCAAACCAGGATACTTCAGAAATAACGGTTTTAATTTGTCTGATGTTGAAGTTATTCAAGAGATTTTACATTATTTATTTATAAATATGGAGTTTCTTTAATTAAATATGAATAGTGGATTCATCAAGTCTAATAAAGGGGAAATTATATGTTTAAGAAAGTAAATATGGTATTAAAAATTTGAATGTCTCGTTTGTATTTCATTTTTGTCTGCACAAAAGTTGCTTAATACATTTAAAAATTATTTTATTTTAACAATTTGATATTTTGTTTTATTTTAGCTGATGGCCTAGTCACTAGCTTCTGGGTGCCACAGGTTTCACGTTCGAGTTCCGGCGGTACAAAGGATGTTTCTAATGGTTCGGAATCCACTTTAAACCGTAAAAGTACTTGTTTAATATGACTGTAAAGAGTTGGGGGAACAACTAAAAAAGAAAAACATTTCCTGTTTCAGAATCTGCCAGTAGGCAGACGGCCGTGGTTCAACATGGACTGTAGTGGCAGAGAGTTAGTTAGTTAGTAGTTCTATTTTAAGATTACGAAAAAATGTTCATCGTACTTTAAAACACTAAAACATTAACTATATAAAAGTTATCCAGGAATATACGCTTATTAATACCTGTCTTATTATGGCAGGGTATTAAAGAAATTAACTTATTGATGCCCCAACTTGCTGGTAATTTGAAACTTTCAAATTTTTGTTAAAAATTGCGACTACATTTTACTGATCAATAATAATTATATAAATTATAAGTAATTAAGTATAAGTTAGTATAAATAATATAATAATCAGACCGATTATAAAAGAAGATAAAACAAAAATAGGCGATATTTGAAACGATCCAATTTAGAAAGCCGTTAAATAATTAAAAAAAATTATAAGATAAAATGTTTTTTTTTTAATAATATTTTTTACACATATTATTGACTTGAGGATTGTATTTTGAATATAAATATATAGTCAAAAAAAGGAGAAAGCCTAACCTTAAACTATAAGCAGTTTAAATATTTTGTGCTCTTATTTATATTTTCATATATTTGTAAATATTCTTGAAATATTATTGTCTATAAATATGATTTTAAAATATTTAGAAGTCAAACGCTTTAAATAAAAACAAATCCATGCATCCTTCCATATAAAAATGGACTTAATATTAAACTTGACAGACATTTCTTACACATAAGTTTGGGAAATCCCAATAAGTTCTGCTCCGACAAAAACGACAAAAAAAAAATGGCAAGAATTTTTGTCATGGAACGAATTTGACACTAAAGATCAGACTAGGAATTTATGTGGTGGGAAGAAGGATAAAATTCTTTTGATTCCAAATCCGGAGCATTCAACGTTCACTGCCATTTTTCTTCCCTCCTGCTGCAACGGAAAATGTTCCTCTTCGGTTTTTATACCCGGTGGAGCCTGAAGTTGTCAATCTCACCAACTGAGGCTGGCGTTAAATTAAGTAAGGAATAAAAAAGTCAAGACATCATGATGAATAGCGGGAGCAATAGCAGAGTAATTGGAACTAGGTGAGAAAGTGGTTATTTTGTTTGTCATCCGAATGTCTGGATCACTGTCCCGTCAGACTCTGATATTCCCGATTCCAGGAAATTAGGTTTGTTCCAGACCCGATTCCTCTTCCTTTTTATTGTTGGGTCTGTAGCGATGAATGGGTGTAATCTAGCTGTGCGAGATAAGGAATGGGAGAAATCTCCGGAATCGATAAAAAGAAACAGGGTGTTACAAATGCCGGCAACAGATTCTAAGCTGTCTGGGAGATCTGCAGCGTCTGAGTGGGAAATCTTTTCTGGGAAAATAGCGTTTTCTGAATGGCTAAAACGATTATAGGGAGAAGGGATGTTTAAGGATCATAGAAATCGAAAAAAATTTGAAACGTTTTTAATGTACAATTTCAAACAGCAACAGATTCTAATGCTGCAATTGAGTGGGAAATGCACTTTCCTATCTTCCATGGGATCACACGGGTTCTTGATTTGATCTTGATGTTGCTGTCTACCAACTGACGTAAGAAAGAAACAAAAAAAATAAAGGATAACAGAAATAAAACGCTTCTAATACCGTCTCATACTGTCAGGGTATTAAAGAAATTGACTTGTGCACCAACTTTTCGGTAATTTGAAGTCTTTAGATTTTTGTGTAAAATTGCGACTACACTTTAAAGTGTATAATTAGATAATACTTATACATAGATAATACATATACACCGAATATAAAACAAAAAGCGGATATTTGAAACCACTTAATTTAGAAAATCGTTAAATAATTATATAAATTATAAAATAATATTTTTATATTATAAATAGTACTTTCAGATATTATTGACCTGAGAGTACTTTGAAATTAAGTATATGGATAAAAAGGAGAAAGTTTTTATACCTTAAAATAAAAGTGGTTTAATGTATTTTGTGGCATTATTTATCTTTTCATATATATTTGTAAATATTCTTAAAATATTATTGTCTATAAGTACGATTTTAAAATATTTTAAAAGTCAACCGTTTTCAATAAAAAATAAATCCCTGCATTCTTCCATAGAAAAAACGGACGTAATATTAAACTCGCCAGACATTTCTTACGTATAAGTTTGGGAAATCCCAATAAGTTCTGCTCCAACAAAACGACAAAAAAAAAAAATGGTAAGAATTTTTGACATGGAACGAATTTGACACTAAAGATCAGACTAGGAATTTATGTGGTGGGGAAGAAGGATAAAATTCTTCTGATTCCAAATCCGGAGCATTCATCGTTCACTGCCATTTTTTCTTCCCTCCTGCTGCAACGGAAAATGTTCCTCTCCGGTTTTTGTACCCGGTGGAGCCTGAATTTGTCAATCTCACCAACTGAGGCTGGCGTTAAATTGAGAAGGGAAAAAAAAAGGAAAGACATCATGATGAATAGCGGGCGAGATAGCAGAATAATTGGAACTATGTGAGAAAGTGGTTATTTTGTTTATCATCCGAATGTCTGGATCACTGTCCCGTCAGACCCTGATATTTCCGATTCCGGGAAATTAGTTTTGTTCAGAACTCGATTCCTCTTCCTCTTTTAGTGTTGGGTCTTTAGCGATGAATGGGTGTAATCTAGCGGTGCGAGATAAGGAAAGGGAGAAATCTCTGGATCGATAAAAGAAAGCGTGTTACCCATACCGGCAACAGATTTTAATGCAGCGTCTGGAGTGAGAAATCTTCTGCTGGGAAAATAGCATTTTCTGAATGGTTATAGGAAGAAATGATGCTTCGAATCGAATAAGTTCTTTTTAAATGTACAATTTCATCACAAATGTTTTGTAAAACATATTTTCATTCCTTTTGGATAAAATCCCTTTGTTTAAAATATTTGTAAGGTATTTATTATAAATACTTTCCATTATTAAAAGCAAAAACAAATTTCTTTCACAAGTTTTTTTTAATTTATAAAATGTTTTCCTGAGTTAATTTTTTGTAAAAAATTGCCCTTCGCCATGTGTAGTCTGACCACAGAACATCCGCGTTAATGGCGGAAACGGATGAATCGTTTTCTTGTCAGCGATGTTAATCAGATATACGCAGCGAAAACCTACTTTCAAAGAAAAACTACAACAATTAGTGTGGAATTTTTTTTTCAAATTTAAAACTTAGAATTTTGTGCATGAAGGTTATACTTGAAAGGACTAAATTTACAAAACTGTTAAATAATTTTAAAAACTGTAAAATAATATTTTTACACATAGATTCCATTTTGCGATTCGTAACGTAAATAATAAGACCGAATATAATAAAAGATTAAAAAAAAAAAAAGCGATACTTGAAATGTCTTAATTTAGAAAACTGTTAAATAATTTTAAGAAATTGTAAAATAAAATGATTTTTTTTAAATAACTAGTAATGAGTCTTGCGAGTGGTATTATGAGCTTAAATATATAGGCAAAAGAGGAAAACGCCGAATCTTAAATTATAAGCAGTTAATATATTTTTGGGCATCATTTATCTTTTCAAATATATTTTAAATATTCTTAAAATATTGTCTATAAATACGATTTTAAAATATTTAAATGCCAAACACTTTTTAAATAAAAAAATAAATCCATGCATTCTTCCAAATAAAAAATTGATTTAATATTAAACTCGCCAGACATTTCTTACATATAAGTTTGGGAAATCCCAATAAGTTCTGCTCCGACAAAACGACAAAAAAAGAAGATAAAAATTTTTGTCATGGAACGAATTTGACACTAAAGATCAGACTAGGAATTTATGTGGTGGGGAAGAAGGATAAAATTCTTTTGATTCCGAATCTGTAGCATTCATCGTTCACTGCCATTTCTTCTTCCCTCCTGCTGCAACGGAAAATGTTCCTCTCCGGTTTTTGTACCCGGTGGAGCTTGAATTTGTCAATCTCACCAACTGAGGCTGGCGTTAAATTGAGAAAAAAAAAGATATCATGATGAATAGCGGACGCGATAGCAGAATAATTGGAACTAGGTGAGAAAGTGGTTATTTTGTTTGTCATCCGAATGTCTGGATCACTGTCCCGTCAGACTCTGATATTCCCGATTCCGGGAAATTAGATTTGTTCCAGACTCGATTCCTCTTCCCCTTTTATTGTTCGGTCTTTAGCTGATGAATGGGTGTAATCTAGCGGTGCGAGATAAGGAATGGGAGAAATCTCTGGTATCGATAAAAAGAAGCAGTGTCTTACAAATACCAGCAACAGATACTAATGCAGCGTCTGGAGTGGGAAATCTTTTGCTGGGAAAATAGAGTTTTCTGAATGGTTAACACAGTTATAGGAAGAAAGTATGCTTAAGAATGGTAGAAATCGAAAAATTCTTTTTAATGTACAGTTTCAGGTCCTGAATAGCCGAGTGGCTAGCGCTCTGTCACTCGGTACCACAGGTTTTGCGTTCGAGACCCGGTGATGTTATGGGTGTTTATAGTGGTTCGGAATCCTTTTTTAACTGCAAGTCCCGGTTTAACATGATCGTAGAGCTTTGCGGGGGTATTGTTATTCCGCATTCGTAGTTCATTTTCAAGCTACACGCTCCTACTGTGTAGTGTTAAGTGAGTAACGTCAGTGCAGCGCTTACCTTAAGGCGACAAAAAATTTCTCAGTGTTTCCCAGCTTCATTAGAAAAAAATGTGCAATTTCATCACGTTTTGTGAAACGTATATTAGTTTTTGGACAAAAAATCTTTTTTTTTTTTTTTTTTTAAAGGATTTATCGGATATTTATTATAAATACCTTCAGTTATTAAAATCAAAACAAACTTTTTTTCAAAATTTGCAAAACACTTTCCAGAGACTATTTTTCCTGTAAAAAACTACCCTACTCCAGATATATAGTCTGACCACAGATAGCGTGGAGTAGTAAACATTCGCTTTATTGGCGAAAACGGATGAAAAGATTTGCTTGTTAACGATGCTAGTCAGACACACGCTACGAAACCCAACTTTGAAAGAAAAAAAAAGTATAACAATTAGCTGCAATTTTTTTAATATTAGTTTTCATTTAATATCATGTAAGTTTAGTTCTTTTAGCATCGTGTAATTTTAATTCTTTTAGCATCGCGTAATTTATAATGCACATTTGAAATTATTTTAAAAATTATTTCATAAATTATTTTTTTCTATTAAATTATGAAATAATATTTTTATACTGTAAACAGTACTTTTAGATATAGTATTTCTGGCATTGTACTGTGAACTTAAATATATAGGCAAAAAAGGAGAAAGTTTTACTTTTAAACTACAAGCAGTTTTATGCATTTTGTTCCTATTTATACCTTAAACTATAAGCGGTTTAATGTATTTGGTGCTATTATTTATCTTTTCATGTATTTGTAAATATTCTTAAAATATTAGTGCCTATAAATACACATTAAACTATAAGCAGTTTAATGTATTTTAATGCCAATATTTTTTCAAATATTTTCAATATTCTTAAGATATTATTGTCTATACATACGATTTTAAAATATTTACAATTCAAACACTTTAAATAAAAAAAAAAATAAATCCCTGCATTCTTCCGTATGAAAAACGGACTTAATATTAAACTCCCCAGTCATTTCTTACATATAAGTTTGGAAAATCCCAATAAGTTCTGCTCCAACAAAACGACAAAAAAGAAAGGTAAGAATTTTTGACATGGAACGAATTTGACACTAAAGATCAGACTAGGAAATTATGTGGTGGGGAAGAAGGATAAAATTCTTTTTGATTCCAAATCAGGAGCATTCATCGGTCACTGCCATTTTTCTTCCCTCCTGCTGCAACGGAAAATGATCCTCTCCGGTTTTTATATCCGGTGGAGCTTGAATTTGTCAATCACACCAGCTGAAACTGGCGTTAAATTGAGAAAACGGAAAAAAAAAAAAAAACAAAAAACATCACGATGAATAGCGGGAGCGATAGCAGAGTAATTGGAACTAGGTGAGAAAGTGGTTATTTTGTTTGTCATCCGAATGTCTGGATCACCGTCCGTCAGACTCTGATATTCCCGATTCCAGGAAATTAGTTTTTGTTCCATGCTCGATTCCTCTTCCTCTTTTAGTGTTGTTTCTTTAGCGATGAATGGGTGTAATCTAGCGGTGCGAGATAAGGAATGAGAGAGAAATCTCTGTATCGATAAAAGAAACAGCGTGTTACAAATGCCAGCTACAGATTCTGATGCAGCGAACTGGAGTGGGAAATTTTTTTGCTGGGAAAATAGTATTTTTTTAATGGTTAAAACGGTTACAGGAAGAAGGGATGCTAGAAGTATCGTAGAAATCGAAAAAGTTCTTTTTAAATATAAAAATTTCATCACAAAGGTTTTGCAAAATATACTTTTATTAATTTTAGATAAAAACCCCATTTCTTAAAGGATTTACAGGATATTTATAATTAACTTTAATTATTAAAAGTAAAAAAAATTTACAAATTTGTTAAAGATGTTTTCCGAGTTTTTCTGCAACAAGTTGTTTCGAACTTCAGATATAGTCTGACCGCAGATAGATATTTTACTTAGCATCGAGTAACTATATTTCTTTAAGCATCGTATAATTTATAACGTACATTTTAATTATTACAAATTATTTTTATTGCAATTAAATAGCTCTAACATGACATTTCCTCGTCAAACAGCTGCTCTTTTTGAATCCATCAAATTCGTCTGACACTTGACACAATATTTGACACCAAAGATCAAAAATAAGAATTTATGTGGTGGGAAGAAGTATAAAATTGTTTTGATTCCAAACCTGAAGCATTCCTCAATCCTGCCATTTTTTCCCTCCTGCTGCAACGGAAATGTTACACTATAAGCGGTTTAATGTATTTATCTTTTTATATATTTGTAAACTTTCTTAAAATATTACTGTCTATAGATATGAGTATAAAATATTTAAAAAGTCAGACGCTTTAAATAGAAAAAAAATTAATTCCATGCATTCTTCCACATAAAAAATGGACTTAATAATAACTCCCCAGACATTTCTTACATGTAAGTTTGGGAAATCCCAATAAGTTCTGCTCCGACAAAACGACAAAAAAAAGGCAAGAATTTTTGTCATGGAACGAATTTGACACTAAAGATCAGACTAGGAATTTATGTGGTGGGGAAGAAGGATAAAATTATTTTTATTCCAAATCTGGAGCATTCATCGCTCACTGCCATTTTTTTCCCCTCCTGCTACAGCGGAAAGAGTTCCTCTCAGATTTTTATATCCGGTGGAGCTTGAATTTGTCAATCACACCAACTGAGGCTGGCGTTAAATTGAGAAAAAAAAAAAAGGGAAAGACATCATGATGAATAGCTGCAGCGATATCAGAATAATTGGAACTAGGTGAGAAAGTGGTTATTTTGTTTGTCATCCGTATGTCTGGATCACTGTCCCGTCAGACTCTGATATTCCTGATTCCGGGAAATTAGGTTTGTTCCAGACTCCTCTTTTATTGTTGGGTCTTTAGCGATGAATGGGTGTAATCGAGCGGTGCGAGATAAGGAATGGGAGGAAATCTCTGGATCGATAAAAAGAAACAGCGTGTTACAAACGCCAGCAACAGATTCTAATGGAGCGTCTGGAGTGGGAAATCTTTTGCTTAAAAATAGTGTTTTCTGAATGGTGAATACGGTTATAGGAAGATGGGATGTTTAAGGATCATGGAAATCGAAAAGTTCTTTTTGAATGTACAATTTTCATCTGAAATGTTTTGCAAAAATGTATTTTCTTTAATGTTGGATAAAAGCCATTTCTTAAAGAATTTATAAAATATTTATTACTAAATTTAATTATTAAAAAAAAACAAATTTTTCACAAATTTGCCACATGTTTTCCTGACTTTTTCTGTAAAAAACTGGCCAACTCCAGATATAGAACACAAATAGCGTGAAGTAGTAAACATCTGCTTTATTGGTGAAAAATGATGAATCGATTGCCTGTTAGCGATGCTAGTCAGATATGCGCTGCGAAAACCTACTTTGAAAGAAAAAAAAAATTTGCAATTTGGGTGGAATTTTTTTAAAAATTAGTTTTGATTTAATATCAGGTAATTTTAATTCTTTTAGCATCGTGTAATTAATAACGTAAATTTTAATTATTATAAATTATTCTTTTTTTACTATTACATTATGAAATAATATTTTTATACTGTAAACAGTACTTTTAGATATTTTACTTAAACTACAAGCAGTTTTATTTTTGATCTTTATAGTTGTATTTTTGAATTAAATATATAGGCAAAAGGAGAAAGTTTTTATACCTTAAACTATAAGCGGTTTAGTGCATTTATCTATTCATATATTTGTCAACTTTCTTAAATTATTATTGTCTATAAATATAATTTTAAAATACTTAAAGTGAAATACTTAAAAAAAATATCCATGCATTCTTCCATATAAAAAATGGACTTAATATTAAACTTGCCAGGCATTTCTTACAGACAAGTTTGGGAAATCCCAATAAGTCCTGCTCCGACAAAAAAAAGGAGGTAAGAATTTTTGACATGGAAGAGTTTGTCACTAAAGATCAGATTAGGAATTTATGTGGTGGGGAAGAAGGATAAAATTCTTTTGATTCCAAATCTTTGAGCATTCATCGTTCACTGCCATTTTTTCTTCCCTCCTGCTGTAAAGGAAAATGTTCCTCTCCGGTTTTTATACCCGGTAGAGCTTGAATTTGTCAATCTCTCACCAACTGAGGCTGGCGTTAAATTGAGAAAAAAAAAAAGGAAAAGATATCACGATGAATAGCGGGAGCGATAACAGAATAATTGGAACTAGGTGAGAAAGTGGTTATTTTGTTTGTCATCCGAATGTCTGGATCACTGTCCCGTCAGACTCTGATATTCCCGATTCCGGAAAATTAGGTTTGTTCCTCTTTCTCTTTTAGTGTTGGGTCTTAGCGATGAATGGGTGCAATCTAGCGGTGCGAGATAAGGAACGGGTGGAAATCTCTGGATCGATAAAAAAGAAACAGCGTTTAAAATGCCAGCAACAGATTCTAATGCAACGTCTGGAGTGGGAAATCTTTTTGCTTTGGAAATAGTAGTTTCTGAATGGTTAACACGGTTATTAGAAGAAGGAATGCTTAGGGATCGTAGATAACGAAAAAGTTCTTTTAAATGTACAACTTCATCACAAATATTTTGCAAAATTCATGTTTTCTTTAATTTAAGATAAAAAACCATATCTTAAAGGATTTACAGTAGGTTTTTTATAAATACTTTCATTTATTAAAAGCAAAACAAACTTTTTCGAAATATGCGAAATGTTTTTTTTTCCTCGAGTCTATTTTTTCTGTAAAAAATTGCCCTACTCCAAATATAGTCTGACCACAAATAGCGTGGAATAGTAAACATTAATGGTTTAATGGCGGAAACGGATGAATCGATTGCTTGTTAGTGATGCTGGTTAGATATACTTTGCTAAAACCTATCGTACTGATGGCCAATTGGCTACCGCTCTGACCTTTGGTACCACTAATGGTCAAGTTCGAATTCTTGCGGTGACATGTATGGTTGTTAGTGGTTTGGTATCCCCGTTAAACTGTATGTCCCGTTTTAATTAGCCCAGAGTGTGCAGAAAATGAGCGTAGCGCGACAAATCAAATCAAACCAAACCTGCTGAAACCTATTTTGAAAGAAAAATGTATGACAACTAGTGTGGATTTTTTTCATCTCGTTTTCTTCTAATATCGTGTAATTTATAGTACATATTTTACTTATTAAATATTAAAATTATTTTTATTGCAGTTAAAATCGTTCTTAAAATGACATTTCTGCCTAATGACGCTGCTCTTTTTGAATTCGCCCAACTTGGCTGCTTGGCAATTTTCTGCACTATCGATGATGACTATTGTGCCATATACTTGTATGTGACGTGGATTAAATTTATTAACTTTATACAATGTCATTAATAAGTAAAGTGAGAAATTGCTGAAGTTCTACTGAAAGAATTTCAAAAGTTGGCAGGCATTTTTCAGGATCCTATGAAATTTGAGCTTTTTAGTTTTTGACCTCACTCATAACTTTGAGAATTAATTTTGAATATAATTTATTTATCCATTTTTTTAAATTTATTTATTTTAATTTATTTTTGAATATAATTTATCGTTTACCATCACGATGTTTTTTTTTTTTATTTATTTATAAGATTTGGATAAATTGAGATAAAGCAATTTATGCGAACATTAAACTTAAAAATACCAATCAAATCAAGTCAAGTCAGGATCGTATTTTAATGGAAAACAAAAATAAAATATTACTATATTAAAGCAAATACAATTCTTAATATATATATAAGTATTATTTTTTTAGGACAATAAATTTTGATGCAAAAAAAAAAAGCGATACTTGTTTTTCTGAGAACTTTCAGAATAACCCGAGTTATTACAACAAATAATTTAATATTAACTTCAGTTCTAACGTATTATTTTTTTAATTTTATTTCTAAATTTAATAAAATATTAACTTTAATGGATTAAAAAAATTATTTTCGCTGCACTGCAAATTTTTAAAACTCTTTTTATATTTTTATCTAATTAATTACTATCATAATAATTGCGGATATTAAAAATTTTAGTTTATACCTAAACTAAGACTTGTATCCATATTTAATGGTAGAGATCTTAATTTTCAAGGCATAATATACATATATTTATGCATATAATTTTATATCGGGATAAATGTATGAAAAATTTAAAATAAAAATACAAATAAAAAATTAATTAAAAAAAAACTTTCTTAAATTTATAAAATTTTTGAATTGCTTATTTGAAAATATATTTGAATAATAATAATTTAATATTTAGTAATTTTTAAGAATAATTTGA
The DNA here is from genome assembly GCA_021605095.1 of Caerostris extrusa. NCBI lineage: Eukaryota > Metazoa > Arthropoda > Arachnida > Araneae > Araneidae > Caerostris > Caerostris extrusa. Next base: position 13,843 of record BPLR01007991.1, on the reverse strand, counting down.
AAATATATTTGAATATGTTGAAATAATATTTGCATAAAAGTGCAAATTATTCTAAATTTTTTTAATCTATTGCGGGTTTTAAAATTATAAGACTGTGGCATATGCACAATTTTTAAAATTCTGAATTTTATAAAGTAATAAACAAATTATTTTTATAAATATGCATCTCAAAATTTCTATCACGTTCTATCTAATCTATCTATTTATATATATATATATATATATATTCACGATGTATGTAGACCCATGCATGTACAGTGCAAATTTAATTTATATGCGAGTTTAAGAAAAGGATAACAGTGATAGAACGAGAAACGTGAAGTGATTTTACAAATAGCATAATTCATCTTCTTTTCGTCGTCTGCTGACAGTATTACGGACTTTTAAAAGCACTTGAAAACTTTCAGCTAAATGCCTTTCACAAGGAAAGAACAAAGCATGACTGACATAATCAATTTTTAATGCATTACTGTCGGAGGTCTCTTAATATAATTTGATTAAATATCCATGTTCTTTCTTGCATCACTGCATAAACTGTAATGCAGCAATTGTCTTTGTTAACTTTAACAAAATGAAAGCTGGTAACATTTGAATAAAAAAAATAAAATGCCCTTAAACAATATATTTTAAATCTATTAATCAGGACAATTGTTGATACTTTGTGAACAATTCAATGAAATTTATAATTATAACCGTGCTTCCTCCTATCCATTGGAAACAGCGCCCCTTGTGGCGTTTAGGAGAAATGATCAGTCGGTCTCGAGACTCTGCCCCGAGAGAAAATAGTGCCGATCCCTACGCTCCCGCTGTGAAACTTTTAATTTACAATCTCTCATCCCGAGATTAAATATATTTAGTTCATCCCGGAACATTAGTTGCCCTACAGACTCTCACCCGGAGAAGAAGTATATTTCAAAAATCCTGTGCATATCCGAGTTTCGGGTTTTCAACTTAAAAGTGGAGTTCTGTTACGAACCTGCATTGGCTGTCTTTAAAATTATTAAATATCTGTATGTCTCTAATCGCATATGTGTGGCGTTTGTGCTTGTGTAAATAAAGTTGTGAGTTGTCCTACATGTGCCTCAAGTATCTCAACCCTACCACAGCCAGTTACAATCCAGTTGCCCATTCTGCATACTACATAATAACATAATTACCACTACGTTTCGTCAGTTAAAAGCTCTACGAAAGATTCACAGTAATAGTCCTTATTAATTATCTTGATGAGAATTTATGATAAAGTAGTTTACAGTATGTTTGAAATGTCTCGGCTTACTTTGACAAAAAAGTGATATTTTTTTTTAAACTATAAAATTGGGGCAAATATCAGCTTCTTAACATTTGAAAAAAAAATTTTTTTTAAATTCATGTAGGTCGTAATTCACCATCATTTTTTTTTTTAACATCATAGAATGTGTTTGTTGAACTAACTTCCTATGGAATCAAGAAGATATAAAAGAACTTGAGATAGTGGATCCTAAACTCTACATACTTTATTGGCACAGCCGTGACAAACACACATCATTAAAGATGCACAATTTTATGAAGATCTTTTGAAGCTAATGTATTAAAATTCATTATATTATGCTTCTTATGAAAGAACATTTATCGAAAGTTTCCGAATGCTTTTAAAACTTCCAAAAATATTGCCAGTAAACAATGACAAGAAGATGAATTTATCTAATTGTAAAATCACATCATATTTCTGGGTCTATTCATATTATGGACGTTTATTGTTTCTTTAAACGTTTTATTGCTTATTTCGTATAGCATTCGCGTACCTATTAAGTAAAGAACTTGAAAGAAATTTTTGGAATATATATGTATAAAATTAATTTGTTTAATAATTTAAAAAAATTATGATTTAAAAAATAGCCTGAGTACTACTGTTTTATATTTTTGGCACTTAATAGATAAGCTATGGTAATTTTATAAGCATCATCATGGTGCAATAGCAACCATAGTGGGTCAAGGCCGTCTGCTGGGACCTACGATTTAAGGTGGATTTCGAACTACTACCAACATCCACGGCACAGCCGGGACTCGAACCCGAAACCTGTGGTATCGAGCGCTAGTCACTCGGCAATCAGGATCTAAATTTTATGCACACTAACAGCAAATATTATTTCAAAAAAAAATAAGCACTCCAAAAGTTGTACAATTATAGTAATATTTAAAAAAAAATTTATTTGTATTTTTAATTTTTATAGTTATTGTGGTAAAACAATTATTTTGAAGTGTAGGAAAATTTGAAATGTTTGAATGTTTGAAGTATTCTTTTTCAATTAATTCTTTTTTTCATTAACCCTATTTGTTTACTTTTGTGTAAAAATAAACAAATAAGGTTTGTTTGTTTAAACATAAAACCTTAACACATAGCTTAGTTTGACACGTAGTTTGAAAGGTATAACACCTAAAAGTTTTGTATTTTGTGCGAAACTGCCAGGTAATGACTTTTCAAAATAATCCGTTATAGAATAAATTATTTTTATTAATTTTCTACAAATATATATATTTTTTTTTTTATGATAAGCTTTTCCTTATGTTTAAATTAAAAATTTTCCCATGTATTTTTAAGCAAAGAGAAAAAGATACGTTTTTCAAAAAAGAATTGTAAATGTTTAGATAAAATGATAAACGTACCTTACTATGAATAATTTTGTAAAATATCGGAATATTTATATTTACCTTTTCTTAAAACATACAATATTTCAAAAACAGTTTTGAAAAGAAGTATTTATAAATCGATATTTGAAACTTTGCACATTGCATAAAAACGCTTTGTAACACAATAAGAAGAGTGTGAAAATTTCGAAATATAATAAATCGATTCTATATAGCGTGTATCGATTGCGAATAAATCGATATATCACCAAATTGTTTGAAAAAACTATTCGAAAGTCAGTGCCTTGTAAAATAAGCAAAATGGCGAAACATCTATAGAATAAAAAAAAGAACTAAAAAGAATAAAAGAAGTAAACACGAACGTGATGTAAAGGGCGAAAACTCTGCAACTATTCTTCTACTATCTAAAAAGGATTTTTGCTCAGCTCGCATTTAAACCTGTGCAGTTTTAAAGAAGTCTATCAAGGATTCTTCTATCGTACTTAGAGGTGAAGAAAAGCAGGCATTTATCATTTATTTTGCTGCGCTGGCAACCGGAAGAGTGAAATTAACCACGTGATCAGAGTTCTTTGCTTGGAATTTTTTACCCTTAACTGTAACTTTCTCCGTTGGTGTCTCCATTCCCCAAAGTAGAGAGAGAGTTAAGGTGGAAGTTACAAAGTATTAAGGGAAACGCTTCTGGCATTGAATTTTACTTTTTGGAGAAGTTAAAGATTTTTTCGAAAGATTAATTTTAGTATATTTATTTAAAACATATTCAATTAAACTTTGGGAGAAAATTAATATTTCGGTATATAAATATTTTAATCGAATTTTTCTTTTCTTCTTTTAATTTATTTGTTGGTTAATTTCTTTTCTAAAGCATCATTGAAAGGTAACCTTAATGTTTACTTTTGTTTACCTTATTGTTTACTTGCCATTAACCTTATTTGTTTACTTTTGTGTAAAAAGTAAACAAATAAGGTTTATGTTTGTTTAAACATAAAAACTTAACACATAGTTTAACGTTTATTTAGTTTTAAAAGTTTAACACATAAAAGTTTTGCATTTTGTGTGAAACTGTTTTTCGAACCAGTCAATGATTTTTCAAAAGAATCCGTTACAGACTAAAAAACTTTTATTAAATTTTCTACAAATACATTTTTTTTATGATAAGTGTTTCCTTATGTTCAAATTAGCAATTCTCTCATGTATTTTTTAAGCAAAGGTAAAAAGATCTGTTTTTCAAAACAGTTGTAAATGTTTAGATAAAATGATAAACGTACTTTACTATGAACAATTTTGTAAAATATCGGAATATTTATATTTACCTTTACTTAAAATATACAATATTTCAAAAACCTTTTTTGAAAAGAAGTATTTATAAATCGATATCTAAAAACTTTGCACATTGTATAAAACGCTTTGTAACACAATAAGAAGAGTGTGAAAATTTCGAAATATAATAAATCGATTCTATATAACGTGTATCGATTATGAATAAATCGATATATCACCAAATTGTTTGAACAAACTATTTGAAAGTCAGTGCTTGGTAAAGTAAGCAAAATGGTGAAACTTCCATAGAATAAAAAAAAGAACTAAAAAGAATAAAAGAAGTAAACACGTACGTGATGTAAAGAGCGAAAACTCTGCAACTATTCTTCTACTAGCTAAAAAGAATTTTTTGCTCAGCTCGCATTTTAAACCTGTGCAGTTTTAAAGAAGTCTATCAAGGATTCTTGTATCGTACTTAGAAGTGAAGAAAAGCAGGCATTTATCATTTATTTTTGCTGCGCTGGCAACCGGAAGAGTGAAATTAACCACGTGATCAGAGTTCTTTGCTTGGAATTTTTTACCCTTAACTGTAACTTTCTCCGTTGGTCTCCATTTACTAAAGTAGAGAGAGAGAGTTAACGTGGAAGTTGTAAAGTATTAAGCGTAATTCTTCTGGCATTGAATTTTACTTTTGGAGAAGTTAAAAGAGTTTTTTTTTTTTTTCGAAAGATTAATTTTAGTGTATTTATTTAAAACCATATATCAAATTAAACTTCGGGAGAAAATTAAAATTTCACAATATAAATATTTTAAGCTAATTTTTTCTTTTTTATTTTAATTATTTGTTGGATAATTTTTATTTTCTAAAGCATTATTAAAAATAGTCAAGGTAATTTTAATTCTATTTTGCACAAATTGAATGGGTTAAATCATTATTTCTTAAATATACACAATCCAATTAATTTGATCTGCATAGGTATAAGATGGGGATGATTTTGTTGGTTCTAAAACTAATCATTGTAACAATTTATTAAAAAAATCAAAACGGTAGAATAATGTGTAATTTATTAAAATATTTTCTTATACAAAGAATTTTTATTTCAAAAACATACATAGTTTAAATACTAAAATACCAAAAATTAAGCTGAAGATCTACATAAAATTTATGAAATAAAAGATTTTTAAAATATGTAATATGCTATAATATATTTAAATTGTGGAAAAACAATAATTTTGATGTATTCCTTTTGAAATGCCATTAAACTCATTTATTTACTTTTGTGTAAAAAGTAAACAAATAAGATTATGTTTATTTAAACATTAAAAGTTTAACACATTGTTTAACGCTTAGTTTGACACATAGTTTTAAAAGTTTAACACATAAAAGTTTTGTATTTTGTGCGAAACTTTTTTTCGAACCAAGTAATGATTTTTCAAAAATGGAATCCGTCAGGGACTAAAAATCTTTTATTAAATTTTCTACAGATAAATATTTTTTATGATAAATTTTTTCTGAATTTCAAATTAGCAATTTTCTCATATATTTTTATACAAAGGTAAAAAGATCCAGTTTCAAAACAATTGTAAATGTTTAGATAAAATGATAAACGTACCTCACTATGAATAACTTTTGTAAAATATGGGAATATTTATATTTACCTTTTCTTAAAACACACAATATTTCAAAAACATTTTTTGAAAAGAAGTATTTATAAATCGATATCTGAAACTTTGCACATTGTATAAAACGCTTTGTAACACAATAAGAAGAGTGTGAAAATTTCGAAATATAATAAATCGATTCTATATAACGTGTATCGATTATGAATAAATCGTTATATCACCAAATTGTTTGGACAAACTATTTGAAAGTCAGTGCCTGGTAAAGTAAGCAAAATAGTGAAACTTCCATAGAATAAAAAAAAAAGAACTAAAAAGAATAAAAGAAGTAAACACGTACGTGATGTAAAGAGCGAAAACTCTGCAACTATTCTTCTACTAGCTAAAAAGAATTTTTGCTCAGCTCGCATTTTAAACCTGTGCAGTTTTAAAGAAGTCTATCAAGGATTCTTGTATCGTACTTAGAAGTGAAGAACAGCAGGCATTTATCATTTATTTTGCTGCGCTGGCAACCGGAAGAGTGAAATTAACCACGTGATCAGAGTTCTTTGCTTGGAATTTTTTACTCTTAACTGTAACTTTCTCTGTTGGCCTCCATTCCCTAAAGTAGAGAGAGAGTTAACGTGGAAGTCATAAAGTATTAAGCGGAACGCTTCTAGCATTGAATTTTACTTTTTTGGAGAAGTTCAAAGATTTTTTTTTTTTTTCTAAAGATTAATTTTGGGATATTTATTTAAACCACATATTAAATTAAACTTTGGGAGAAAATTAAAATTTCAGTCTATAAATATTTTAAGCGAAATTTTTATTCTTTGTTATAATTTATATATTTGCTAATTTCTTTTATCAAAAATAATCTTAAGGAGACAAGGATAGTCCTATCTCCGCCATGTTAAATTCACCAATTTTATGTACGGTTTTCTCAGCAATGGTGAAAGATAGGATTATGAAATTATTATGGTAGTTAGAATAACATGTTTTATATACTTTAAACGACCATTTTATTTCTGAGTAAAATTAACATTATTATTAATTAATTATTGAAAATCATTTTTAGATTAGCAATTTCGGCAAAATATTTCGGTAATATAACAAATCCTCCAATCAACGCATTAAAATATATGATATACCATAATATAAGTGTCTTTTTGAAAACTGAGTTCTTAAGTTTCATATGTATTGAGATAAAAGAGCTAGTACCTAAAAAAATCAAGTTTTTGAAAAAACTGCATTTTAAGATTAAATTAATGCTTATATTTTCAAATAATTTCCTGAAATTAATAATATCCTGTTTTGTAGGCAGGATTTATCACTTTCATCCAATGTATCTTTTAGCTTTCTTTTTGCACTGCTATTTCTTTTACTGGTTTTTTTTCTGTTATTCTGGTAATTTACTCTCGACAATACTCTCTTCATCTAATTATTTCATATTTTTAACACAGTGATAACCAGGTGTAATTCAATTCTGGTTAAAGTATGGTACTGCGTAATATTTTCTACTTTAAAGCAAGGAACAGCACCAAAACTCCCAAATTTTAAAGCTTCAATGCTTACAAATACAGTCTTTGGTATCGAGTCCAAATGACACTGTTCACAGATTCATCAGGCTTTTGAGTTATCCCATGGAGACATTTTCTTAGGAGATTAGGATTTGCCAAGTCTCTAAATATACTATTGTGCCCGAAAAGTAAGACTAATTTTTTGAAAAACTCTTTATTTATTCTTGCAAATTTGCTCAAATTTTCTTCAACGCGTTCTCTGCCTTCTTTGAACTGTATATACAACTTCTAAATATTTCTTTCCGATATAGGAATGCTCACCAAATGCCTTCTACAACATTCTATACGTTTCTGAAAACAAAATTTAATGCAAGTTCATGCTCAATTAATTCAGACATTTCAAAAATCGCTGGAATCAGTTTTAGCGTCCTCATAAAGCCAAGTGTAACTCAAACACAAATAAATATTTTGACGTCAAATTTCAAATAGATGTCCAGGACAACCTAAAAAAAAAAAAAATTGAAATTCCATAAGCCCTGAGAATTTTGAATTGAAAATTGGTCTTCCTTTTTGGACACAGTAGTAGGCTTGATGATTTCCATTATTGGATGTGGAACACGAGTGTATGCTTGATTTAGTCAAAAGTTTCCCTTTTTAGGAACCATAATTTAATGTGTAAGACAAGAATTGAGAAATATCAATATGACTTGATAGATGCTTTGAGAAAGAAATATCAATAAAAAAAGAACAATATAAACAGTTAAAAACTGTAAAAAATAGTTACAATTAACTTTACAGTTGCTAATTCTTCAATAGTATTAAAAAAGAAAATGTTTAACCGGGGTAATAATAAAAGTTGAGAATTAACTAAGGGGCCAGGTGGTTTGTTTAGATTAACCAATTATTAAATGGCTAAAAATCTGTGAAGTGATTTAAGAAAGTATGAAAATGAAATGAAATGAAACACTTCCGTATTTTTAATAAACTAGTGCGAAATATTGTTTGAAAGCTAAAAGTTCAAACTGTTTAACAATGTAAAGAAGTAAGAATCGCTTTTTTTGGTTTACTTTGTTTTTGGTCCGCTTAAACTAGTTTTAATTCCATTTTGCATAAATTAAATTGTAGGCAGTAAATCATTATTTCTTACATATCCAATCAATCAATTGATTTTATCTACATAAATATGAGATTGATAATTTTTGTTGTTTCTAAAACTAACCATTGTAACAATTTATTAAAAAAATCAAAGCAGTAGAATAATGTGTAATTTATTAAAATATTTTCACATCAGAGACCAAATGATTTTTTTTTTTTTTGAGACCCATTCATAATTTAGTTCACTTTTGGTTTTTCAGTATTTAAATATCTGCGTAAAATTTATGAAATAAGGATTTTTAAACACATAATATGCTGTTTTATTAAATACATAATATTTTTATAAAATTTCATATCCTGAGAAAATGCTCATTTTTTTTTTTATTAATACTTTTAAAATGTTAACCTTTTTTTTTTGAAATAATACCTCTTCATAATTAATTATAGTTATTAAACAATAAATATTAAGGAAAAAGCTGTTCTATGTTTGTCTTAAAATATGTAAATTTATTTATTATTTTATTTTATTATTTTATTTTTATTTAATTATTATTTTTTATTATTTTATTTTATTATTTTATTTTTATTTAATTATTTATTTATTATTTTATTTAAATTTATTTGTTTTTATTTTATCAATTGAATAAGCTAACCTTAAAAATAGTTTTTTTTTTTTTTCGTGGAAAAAAGATGCAATAAAAAACACATATAACACAGTAAGAAGAAAAGAAAAGAGGACTACACAATGTAAATAATACGAATTCAGTAGTGCTTATATAATGTAAATAAATTTATAAAAATAAAAAATTGCACATAAGATTATGGACGTTAAAATCCGTCAGTAGAAAGACAAATTACATACACGGACAAAGAATTTCTTTTTTTTTCTTGTGAAAAGAAAAGATTATTTTAAAATTTCAAAACGCTATGATAGTATCTAATATCATTTTAAACAGATTTATGTGAAAGCAAAAAGAACAAATGCGTTTATCTTATCCTTAAAGAAAAACCCATGATACAAACACAAAGAAGTTAAAAAAAGATATGCCAGAAAAAAAAAAAAATATGCACTCATGTTGCTATTTGCGGAGAAATCCCATAAGAACTTTTTTTTTTTCCCTTTCTTTAAATTCAAGATGTTTACCGGAAAAACCATTTTCTGTTTGTTCTCTCTAGAAATAAAAGGATTTTATTTCAAACGATTCCGGCCCCGTTGCCAGATTTAAATGCTGAAAGAAAAAATCCAAGTCGGTCTACGAAAATTTTCGAACGAAATAAAATTGGCCGGTCGCCAACATCTCTTGGAAAATGGCTTAAGAAATGATAACAAATTGCATCTGCCCATTGCGTTAAGACTCAAAAAGCTTGGCGAAATTTCGAAATGTCGTTACATTCCATGTTTTTCGGCGAGAAAAAATGAGGATAAATGTGGATTCCGGGAAAACGGAGGGTTTATAAGCGGAAAACGATTTGATCTCTTCCTGATAAGGGGAAAACGATTCTGCAAAATATTGCCAATTTGTTGTTGCCACGGTTTTCCAACGATGCTTAAAAATAGTTGAAATTTATTTTAAAAATACATGCGGTTTGATACTGGAGAGAAAGTCTGTTTGGTAATAATCCAGGTAATAAACAGAATTTTTTTTTTGTAAGTTTTAGTGAAGATATATAGAGAGGTATTTGTTTCACATTTTCACTTAGAGTAAGAAAATATAGCAAGATTCTATGATATTTTATTTCTCACATTGGACAATTTTATTTTAAGAGTATATGGGCTTACAAATATTTTTGACCTATTTATCAAAGATTTCATTCTTATTGAATGAACAAATAATGCTTTTTAGTATATATTTCCTTAACTTTTTTAATTGTTCGATATTTTATTCAAAGTGCGATGATATCTCTAAATATTTTCGAATAAAATCATAAAATAAAATTGTCTGTCGCATTTTTTATTTTCGTATTTTGTCGTTATTTAAAAACAATTTTTTATTGCTTTATTATTATTTTTCTAGCTTTAGTTTTTGCTTACTTGCTTCGTTATATTCTATTTTATAAGCTAAAAATGGCTCATTGTCATAGGTAAACAACGGACAACATTCGAAAATTGATTCTTTTTCATCATAGTAGCGACTAATCAGCTTGGAATATCATTGCATTACTAATTTCATCTTATTCTATGGTGCACTATGTGATAAAGCGCTTTAATTAAATATTTTCGAATAATTAATTATTACAAAATAATTAAATATTTTCGAATAATTAATTATTACGAAATAATTAAACACTTTCGAAGAATTAATTATTTTCAAATATTAATTATTTTGAATAATTAATTATTACGAAATAATTAAATATTTTGAATAATTAAATATTTTCGAATAATTAATATTACGAAATAATTAAACACTTTCGAAGAATTAATATTTTCGAATATTAATTATTTTTGAATAATTAATTATTACGAAATAATTAAATATTTTTTGAATAATTAAATATTTTCGAATAATTAATTATTACGAAATAATTAAATATTTTTCGAATAATTAATTATTACGAAATAATTAAATATTTTCGATTAAAATTATAAATAAATTTATCGTCTGTCGCATTTTTATTTTTGCATTTTGATATTTAAAACAAATAAGTTTTACTTGGTTTCATTTCTGTTTGACTTTTACTTTTTGCCTGTTTATTTCGTTATATATTATTTGCATTCTAAGAAATGGTTCATTGCCGTAAGGAAACAAATTTAGCATTCAGAAAGTGATTTTTTTTATTTTTATCTTAGTAGTGGTTAATCAGTTCGAACATCTCTAAATTACAAATTTTATTTTTATTTTTATGGTTCAGAAATGTGATAAAATGCTAAATAGGAAAATGGATCGAAAACAAGGTATTTATGGTTAAAAATTTGTGAAAAATCACCGTTTTGAATTCTGTAAAAAAATTCTGCAAATTTTATGAAAATCTTTTGTACTTTAATTTCATCATAAACTGCTCGACGAGTGCTCAGATAAGATGGATTACATGGACAATCTTCTGCAAAAAGAAAATTTTCTGTATGTGAAAATAATAGAAAGTTTAGACTTTCCTTAGCGAAATAAAGGATAAATAAAGGATTAAAGGACTTGTTGGAAACTTGATGTTTATTTGCAGATGAAAGTAAATTCAGCATGTATAATTGTATGGAGAAGAAAATATAAAGCAACTTAATGCCAAGAACTTAATTGGAACAGTTAAATGGCAATGGAAGTGTCCTTCTGTGGTGGTCCATGTTGTCATCAAAACTGGGGTAATTTGATGAAGATGGTATAAATGAATCATGATTGGTATGCGGCATAATGAATCAAGATCTTTATTTAAATATTTTAAAAACAATTTTAAAGATATCAGTCCAACATTTATGTATTAGCAACTTTTTATCAATCCTAAGTATACGCTATCAGTTTTTCCCGCCCTGGTATCTCTATAATTTACAAGGTCTGAAAACACAACCTCAGTAGGATTGATAGAAATTCGAAGGCATCTGAAAAATAGTGTATTAAGATACATTCATGTCCATAAATTAAGGATAATGAAGTTCAGGCAAAGAAAGAGACAGAAGCAAAACAAATTTGACTTATTTGTACGTCTATTTATAAACAGAAGGTAAAGAGCAAAAAAAAGATGCTATATGTTTGACATAATTAATAAAAATCTGCGATTTTTACTCCACGGAGCAAATTTCAAAAAAGAATCTATTGACAAAAAACAGCATAACATGGTTAGTATGATGGTTAATATGGAGTATGTCTCCGGACGATGCAATACAGGCCTTACAACGACTAGGCATGCTGAGTATCAAATTATCAATCTGATCTTGGGGAATATTACACCACTCATCAAGCAATGCCCTCCGAAGTTCCGGTTGACAGGTGGGGGGGGTTGACGGGCTGCAATTCGTCGGCCAAGCATATCCCACACATGCTCTATTGGGTTCAAGTCCGGTGAGTATGCTGGCCAATCCATACGGGTGATATCCTCCAATTGAAGGCATTCGTCTACAATGTTTGCACGGTGAGGACGGGCGTTGTCATCCATAAACAGAAATTCAGCACCCATGGCGCCCCGAAACAAACGTACATGTTGTTCCAGAATGACATCCCGATAGATGTGGCCTGTCATCGTTACACTCTGAACATGCAGGTCAGTTCTGGAACCAAGAATAATTCCTTCCCAAACGAGCCATCCTGCACCACCGTAACGGTGTCGTTCAATGGTGTTCTCTTGGTGGTAACGGTACCTGGCGCTCTCCATATGAAAGTCCGGCGAGAATCAGACTGCAAACTAAACCTGGACTCGTCGGAAAACATCACAAGACCACTGTTGCGGTGTCCACAATGCATCTCTCTACTCAGGTTAATCGCAGGCGACAGTGAGTTGCGGTAAGTGGAACACATCTGACAAGCCTACGAGCATATAGACCAATGTGCCCTAAGCGTCTGTACACACGGTCTGCCTTGAAACTGTCGTACCGGTAGCTGAGAGAGCTGACGGACCAGGTCTGATGCTTTGTGCTCCGTCTGTTTCTTTTGGCAGTAACTGCTAAATACCGGTCCTCATTCGGCGTTGTAACTCGGGGGCGACCTGTGCTGTAACATCTACTCACATTACTCATCATCTTGGAATCGTTGCCAAAGCCTGGAGATGACACTCTGGGCGATTCAAGTTCCTCGGATACTTCCAGCTGGGTACGTCCACATTCCAGTCGTCCGATAATTCTACCACGTAAAAATCATCAAATGCTTCCTTTGTGCCATAACTATGCGTTTATTACTGAAAGGCTTTTAAAAGCGCTTGTGAACAATTTTACTTCTTTGCCACCATTCCTTATATACCCCTCTCTTACACTCTCGTCATTGTGACGTACTATCCGCACCATCTGGTGGTTTCCTGTAATTTGCATATTCTTCTTCAAGATGTGTGTGATAATTCTACAGGTGAAATTTTTTATTTTAGAGTTCAATTTCTGTGTGATTCTAAATTATCACTTAATTTATGGACATGAGTGTATAACGGTAAAACAAAAAATGGAACTAAAAAAAAGTAGTTATCGAAAAATGAGGAACATCGATTTTGACGTAACAAAAACTGGCTCATTCATTGCTCAGACGTTTAAAATCATTATGGCTGCTACAGCTAACTTGCTAATTGATCGAAGTATTACAATGTAGAGATTTTCTTACGAATACTATTATGAGGTAAGTGTTTTGTTAATTACTGATTATTGATTTAAAAAAAAAAAAAAGTTTTTACTATGTTTATAAAATATTTAATGTAAGAAAAATTATATTAAAAAAATATTCTCATTATGAAATATAAATTTTTTGTTAATAGGATTTATTGGTGCCATAATAGATAGAAATATTACTTTTTATTTACTCAAGTATGAATATTTATTGAAACATTTTTTTGATTTTAAATAAACAAAAGTGTTTTAATATCCGGTTGTTTAAATTTTTCATTTTTAACAGCTTATTATATTTCTGAATCACTGCATTAATTACAAAAAATATTCGTCAATATCTAAATGTTAAAAAATAATATAAATTTGCATATAATAAATAAATATATTGCAGATAATTAAAAAATTACACACTTTTAATACTGAATATCTAAATAATTTTCTAATTAATTCATTGAAAATCGTGGGGTACGAACACTTTTGGGTGTCAATGTATGCAAATGTTGAGCAATACGTAACT
>BPLR01007990.1:0-140118 GCA_021605095.1 Caerostris extrusa | reverse complement strand
AGTTTTCGGCAACTGCAGATGTTTATTTAGTGATTCTTCACACACCCATAAAACAATTGCTGATATTTCATTTGTTTTAAATACCAGAAGGGCGATTCTCAAGGCCAAAGGAGACAGTTTTTAGATGCAAATTCGCCTAATGCGAATCATTTCACCACTGATTCTGTAAAAATGAGAATTATGCGGCAAATGTGGCTCGAAATTACAGAACTCAATTATTGATAGAGGAAAAAAACAAATCCATCTATTGCCGTTGAATCATAGCTCAGTATTCAAATCAAAATATAATATTTAAATCAATCCGATCTGTTTTGAAAATTTAAAACAGTTGTTGTTATAAATGAAAATGATGAAATATGTTAAATAATTCATTGTTCAACGTTCATTTAGAAAACTGAGCTTCGTAATAAATTAAATTAATCTATGGTTAGGATAGAAAACTTTAAAATTTCTTTGATAATAACAAAATTTTATTCGTATTTGTCGTTCAGTTGCTATTTATCTGTTTTGACTGAATAAACTACTCATCGTGTCTAATTCTGAAGTCTTCAGGGATATGAGTTTTTAATCTTTGAGGAGCCAAGGCGCTCTAAATAATCCCCCTGGATCAGATATAACATAGCACTAATACTCAGATTCAAGACAGTTACTTGAAAAAAAGTAAACTTAGTTCAGAATTCATATCTTTTCTTTATTATAAGCAATTTGATACTTTTTGAGTGTAGAAAATCTTCAAATATTCAATCATTATATTCATCAAATCATTCATTAATCAATATTCATCCAAATCATCAGTTCAAATATATGCAATGTTATCTTACGGTAGTAAATTTAAACGATATGTGTGATAAAAAAAGATAAGGTTTATATAAAATTTACATTTTTTGTCTTCTTGATCATTCAGTCCAATTTAATTTCATAGAGTTCTGTGTAATTTAATCTTACAGAGCTAAAATTACTTATATTTATTTATTTAATTCAATTTATTATTAAATACATATATTTAATTAATTGCGTTAAATTTCCACAACACCGTATTCACGCCGTGCGACGTCTTTCTATTCTCTAAACTCAAAGACCACTCGGGGACATTGAACGTTTTATGAGTCGATTGAAGAGATTCAACGTGAATCGCCGAGCGCTTTGAAGGCCATGCCTACCGATGACATTTTAGCATGTATTGAGAATTGGAAAAAAAATTGGCATAAGTGCATTGTGTCGGAGGAGATTACTTTGAAGGCGATGAAATAAATGTGGAAGAATAAATAAAGAGTTTTTGAATAAAAATATAATTGGTCGTAATTTCTGGACTTAATAATATATATGCTTTTTATACTAAGCATTCATGTAGTATTTGAACTTAAAAATTATATTTTTATTTCAAAACACTTGTGCAGCATTATTTATTTGAAAAAATAAATTGTTCATATTTAAACTCTACTTTGTAATTAATAATTTTAACACCTTAAATGATCTCTGCAATTCACTCTATTTTAATGAAAACTTCTTGAATTTTTTTTTTTAAATTACAACATTATTGATAATATTATAAATTGCGAATGTGAATCTCTGCTGATATAAATTTTGTGGTCATGGTCAATTAAATTAAAAAGTAGCTTTGTGTGTTTGCCTCTTTTTAATACTGACACTTCATTTATGATATGTTTCCGTAGTTTTTGACACGAATCAAAATACTACTGAAAAGTCCAATAAGAGATTTGTGTCTCTGACACCAATTACTCTTTTATTCGAACCACAAAAATATCATACATTTTGTTTAATTTTAAGAATTTATTTGATTAATTATGCAGCTCATCAAACTAGCCACACTAGTACAGATTTTTGCATCTTACGATGGCACTTGTCTAATCTTCATTTCCACACCGCGTAAGCCTACATTTTTGTGCCACAAATACCAATGAATGCTTTTTGGACTATCCACACCAGGAATGTAACGTCCATTCAAATGAACATAAGCCCATTCGTTTATCCACCAAGCTCCCTGTAGATATGTAGCTCCATTAAAACGATCCCTGTCTTCTGTTGCAAATCTTTGACCGTCATGGAACTTCATACCATCACCTATAACACAAAAAAAAAATAATACACAATTGCTAATAAGATCATAATGATTTTCAAAATATTAAAAGTAAAGATGACTATATTACTTCTCTCCTCCTCAAAAACAGCCTTATCATAACTAAATTAAATTATAATTATTTAATTAATTCCTGAAAATGGCTCATTCTACAGCACTTTTTTATTTCTGTTCATATATTTTCCAGACAGAATAGTGATTTTTTTGAGTTCATTTTTGTCCCTTTACTCGTTATTCATACGTCTTAAATCCAGATCCTAAACACTCTATGAAATTTAAAGTAGAAAGTGAAAACAAGAAGGGGATATTTGGTACTTCGGGGCAACCTTCATACTCATTTAATAGCGTGATTTTATAGATTTTCATTTTGAATATTTGGCACCTCGTGCTCATCACTCAAGAGCTAAAACATTATGACCACCTGTCAATAACTTGGTTGCCACCTGGCGCGCAACACAGCTACAACGCGCCTCTTGGCATGGATTAATACAACCACTTAATACCAGTTAAATACCACTTCCACTGATCACGCGCCTTCCACGTCATCCAGGCGAGTTCATTGCAAAATGTATATAATGTTTTGGCTCTTGAGTGTATTCTACAAACAGCTCTCCAAAGAATGTGTGTACAAAATACGCAACCATTTGAATCTGGGACCTTCTGCAAGCCAGCATCGCATGTTATCACTGGGCCACAAGTTGGCGGGTTTGCACACTTGCTATCTATTACTAGGCTACAAGTCGAATTTCCAACTCATATGAGAGTAATCCGGAGTAAAACTCCTACTAGTTGAATATTCATATAACCAAATGTTTTAGATGCTATTCTTCTTGAACTAGAAGAACTCGATTAGGAACCCAACAAGCATATCAAACTCAAAACCGCTATACATTTGTAAGCTATATCTTTTGAAGCCACTTCTGGTAATATTCTTTCGAATGTCTAGTGTTATCAAGGAGCAGCGGTAGCAACAATTGAGGATTAACAATCTAAAAGTAAATAGGTTAGAAGAAAAGTAAAAGTAAAATAACTATATTACTTTCGCCCTTTTCTCAAAAACAGCCTATCACAATCAAACTGTATTATAATATTTTTAATCATACCTGAAAAGATTCATTCTACAGCACTTTTATTTCTGTTCATATATTTTCCAGACAGAATATTGATTTTGTGGGGATATTTTTGTTCCTTTACGTATTGATGATACGTCTTAAATCCAGATCATAAACGCCGTATACAATTTAATAAGGAAGGAGATAAAAGCTGATATTTGATATTATGGCCTTCGGGCATTGTTCATTGCCATTTAATAGCATGATCTTATAACTTTTTTAATTTTTATATTTGGATCCCATGTTTATTATCTATTGTATGATCCAAACAGCTCTCCGAAAGATACGAGTGATTTACAAAATACGCAACCATTTGAATTCGCAGCATACTGCAAGCTAGCTCAGCATAAGCTGGGCTATAAGTTGTGTGGGTTTGTTTGCTTACTAGTTCGTACTCGAGTTACGTAGAACTACACATCTAATTTGTGAGAAAAATGAGAGTAACCTGTGTAAAAAGCTCCAATTAGTTGACTATTGATATAACATAATGATTCAGACATTTTACTTCTGAACTGGAAGAAATCTGTTAGAAAGCCAACAAGCAGACCAAACTCAAAATTCCTATGCACCTACGTTGGGAATGGGTACAATACATTTGTAAGCTACATTCTTTGAAGCCATTTCTGGTAATATTCTTCCAAATGTCTAGTGTTATCAAGGAACAGCGGTAACAAAAATCCTAAGTGATTCGCAATCAAATGTTAAGGGTTAGAGAATAATGCGTCAAACAAAACGTGTAAGCAACACATACTGACTCCTCATTAAAAATATTATTATACTGATCTAAAATAATTACCTGCATCTCCACTGTAATCACTAATATGTATAGTATAGTTGCCAGCTTCATCATCTATACGGAAAGTTTTGTATACTGCAATTCGATGCTCTCCTTTGTGATCTTCCAGATCAAAACGTATTTCGCATGGTGCTTGGTTGGTCAATGCATATATGTTATCGTTACCTAATAAGAAAAGTTTAAAAAAAACATTTTTAATAGAAATTGAATTGTGAAAAATTTAAGAAATATTTCTACACATTGTAAGCATACATACTAAACCAGAACTCTGTTGCAATGTTTCCAAATCCTTTTTTGTAGAAACTCCAACCCTTGGTAAATAATTGCTTTTCTCGATATAAACCTCTTCTTTGAATTACCTAAAATAATAACAAAAATAAAACATTGTTATATGAATTTTCTAATGAAGAATTTTTTTAAAAATCATCTTTTTTATATTTGTTATTCTCATTTGTAATCTAATTTTTTTTTCTTCTGTATGAAATAATTTTAATCTTTTTTAATAAATTATTATAATTTTTTTCTGAATATAGCGCAAAAAATGATAACCGATTTTTAGAAGCTAAACTATCTTTTTGTCGATCATATTGATGGCAAATTTTTCAGGTTTTTTGTGATTAATTTAGAGATGATATAAAGGTACGCAGGATTCAAAATTCAAGAAATACTATGTAAATTTAAATAACAGGTGGGCTGAAAGGTTCATAGGTGGACACATAGATGGCGCTACTAGTATTAAATCCATATGATTTTTAGTTAGCCCTAACCTTCAAAAGACACGTGTATAAATTTGACAGCTGTTGCACTATTAGTATGTGAGTTATAGCATTTTTAGTGGAGCAACTTTTTTGTTAGTTTGAAAAATGGATAAAAAGGAATTTGTGTTAATAAAGCATTGCTTTTGGCAAAAAAAAAAAAAAAAAAAAAAAAAAAATACTATTGAAGCCAAGGCTTGGTTTGATAAACATTTTTGGACTTTGTACCAGGAAAATCAACCGTAGAGAAGTGGTTTGCTAAATTTAAACGAGGCGAAATGAGCACCGAGGACGATGCACGCAGTGGACGTCCCAAAGAGGCTGTTACCGACGAAAACATCAAAAAGTCCACAAAATAAATTCTGATAACCGAAAAGTGAAGTTGATTGAGATAGCTGACACCTAAAGATATCGAAGGACATGTGCGAAAGCTCAGTTCAAAGTGGGTGCCGCGCGAGCTCTGAATCGACCAAAATCAACAACGAATTGATGATTCTAAGCAGTGTTTGGAGCTTTCAATCGTAATAAACCCGAATTTTTGCGTCGATATCTGACAATGGATGAAACATGGCTCCATCATTTCACACCGAAGTCCACTCGACAGTCAGCCGAGTGGACTGCACGTGATGAACACTAAAAATGCTATAATTTCACTAAAAATACTATAACTCACATACTAATAGTGCAACAGCTGTCAAATTTTTACACGCGTCTTTCGAAGGTTAGGGCTAACTAAAAATCACATGGATTTAATACCAGTTGCGCCATCTATGTGTCATCCTACGAATATTTCATCCCACCTGTTAGGATGCATTGGTGACTGAAATTTAAGCAACAGAGAATTTATCATATTTGACAGAAAGAAACAACGTATAAATTTAAATAAAAATTACTGCTGGAGATCGAACAGATTCACTTTTAAAGTTTTTTCTCACATTTGAATAACTCTTAATTCAATATCTAATTTTTATTTTTATATTACAGCTATAGAAAAGTTTCGCTTTTATTCATATTGACCATTTATCAGATATACTATATCACAAATTATAAATTTATAATTACATTTTTTATTAACATACTCGCCCAGATAAACTCAAGTAAAGTGTCACTATAAAAGGCATAAGCAAATTAGTCAGGAATGAAAATTTTCTATATCAGTATGTTTTTAAAAAATGTGTTTGATATAACAAACAGCTAGTTCTATAATTCTATCAGTACATTGATTTCCAGATAAAACATTGAAATAGCCATGTTGTAAAAATGAAAAATTAGTTGACGACATGATATGAATAATGCCAGCCGATGTGAGATAAAAGGGACTAGTAAATAACTTGATCATTTAATCAGTTTTACTATATCCCTAATTATAATTTTATAATTAACATACTCTCCCAGATAAACTCAAGTAAAGTGTATAAACGGCATAAGCAAATTAGACAGGAAAAGAAAATTTTTATATATCAGTTTGTTTTTTAAAAGTGTTTTTGATATAAAAATATCTAATTCTAAATTCTATCTGCACATTGATTTTCAGAGAAGGTCGGAGGAATTTAGGCCATGTAATCATGGAAATCCGTGCCATAGTAATCAGTATCAAAGTAAACAAACAATCATTATTTTGTAATGATAAATATTTACTTTGGTTCCGAGATCAGTATGTGGGCATGCAAATATCAATGCTCAGAATTATAGTGTGTCTACAAGCACCCTGTCACAGATCAATGACAGCACATCAGCACATGCTTTAAATCTTGTTGTGTCAATAAAAACAATTGCATAATAGCAAATTGTTTAAAGACGGCTACATGCAGATAAGCTGAATAGAAGGAAACTCATGACTTGCATTTTATTGATGTAATTTTTAAAAAGAATCACTTAAACTTAAGCCACTGAAACTGCTTTGAGATCACCCAAATTGAACAAAAAATAATGAGGTACTAAATTCTACAGTGGTGAGTCCAATCTATCAACAGATTACCAATGATTACTGATTTGGAGAAAACCTGGAATTCATTATTAGACCAAGCAATATCTGCGAAGAGCACAAATGCAGAAATTGTGGTTTGGGCGGCGGCTGACTGATCTCCACTTCTATCGTCGTGGAACTGGTATCCCTATATAGAAACTCATGGGTCCTTGTTCTGTTTTTATCAACAATATTCCTCGGCATTATTAGCCAATAAATACACTCAAGAGCCAAAACATTATGACCACCTGTCAATAACGAGTTGGCCCACCTTTCGGCGCGCAACACAGCTTCAACCCGCCTTGGCATGGATGTCACAAGTCCTTGGTAGATGGCCGGAAACAGATTGTACCAGATGTTTAAGCAACGGTCACGCAAATCCGAGATATTGCGAATTGGTGGTCTTTGAACTCTGAGCTGCTGTTCCCAGGACATCCCAAATGTGTTCTATCGGATTGACATCCGGTGAGTTAGGCGGCCAGAACATTAACTGGAATTCAGCATCATGTTCCTGGAACCACTCCAACACAATTTTAGCCTTGTGACAAGGAACGTTTTCCTGTTGGAGCATTCCATTTCCAGCTGGAAGAACAGAGGCCATGTAAGGGTGCAACTGGTCTGCAATGATGTTCAGATACCCTGTAGCATTCATGGTCTTCTCTACCACAACCACGGGTCCCAGAGACGCACAAGAGAACGTCCCCCCAAAGCATAATACCGCCACCACCGGCCTGTGTATGACCTACTGTACATTGAGGGAGCAACTGTTCGCCTGGAAGACGGCGTATCCTGACACGGCCATCGGTGTGATCAATGACAAACCGTGATTCATCTGACCAGGCAACTCTCTCCCACTGATCCATGGGCCCAGCCATCCCATGCCCAGGCCATGACGCTTGGTCACCAAAGGCACACGAGTGGGACGTTTGCTTCGTAGCCCGATATCCAACAGTGTCCGCAGAACAGTGTGCTCCGATACTATTCTACTTTGCCCTGAATTGTATTGGGCTGTCAGCTGAGCCACTGTCTGGCTCCGGTTTTTGCTTCACCATGCGAGACAGTCTCCGACGACCTTTTTCTTTGATAGCGTGTGTACGTCCAACACCATTTCGTCTACTGCTGGTTTCACCGTCATTCATCCACTTTGCGTAAGTACTAACAACTGTAGATCGAGGAACAACCCACGAGTCGTGCAGTTTCGGAAATACTTGTTCCGTGCCTTCAAGCCATTATAATCTTCCCTCTATCAAAGTCGGTTAGATCCGCAGCCTTTCCCATCACACACAGAAGTAAGTGAAAGAATGATTCTTCAGACTCTCCAGCAGCAGTTAAATACCACTTCCACCTGATCACGTGCCTTCCACGTCATCCAGGCGAGTTCATTGCAAAGTGTAGGGGTGGTCATAATGTTTTGGGTCTTGAGTGTAAATTCTGCAAAATTGCTTCATAAGAAATGCCTATCACGATAACCCGAACCCAATGAGCATGTAAGTGTCATGCTGGTTTTACATTTACATTTATTATCTGATATATTTTGAAACCTATCGATTTAAGAGCGTATCTTCTCCATGAGAAGGCACAGATTCTAAAGCTGTCATAGATTATCTGATTTTGGTATAATCTACACTTTTCGGCTAGTGGTTTGTGAACAGAAGTAACTAAATTCCTAATAACTAACTTAACCATTGAATGTTTTTGCCATCAACATTTCGACTTCTATGTTACCCTACACAATAGGGTTACTCTTTTCGCGTTACTTCTGCTTCTGTGTTACACTATTATTTACTGATCGCTTTCTTTTGATTTAACAAGTCAAGTTTTTTATTCTAGACCATGATCTATGAAAATGTCACTAATGTGACCTTTTAATGTAATGTAATTTTCACAGATCATATATTGTGACTATTATTAGTTAAATAAAATGGAGTAATTTCACAGATCTATTTATTGTGACTTTTCAAATTGAGTCATGTTATCTGCTTTTTTTACTGTGTTGCTAATACGAGTATTTAAATAAGTTTTATTCAAAAGTATTCATTTCATTAAACGAAAATGGTACATTTTCGTTCCCAGATTCTTTATCAATTAAATTTCAAATTTAAATTGTTTTGGAAAATAATTTCAAGTTTCATGTTGTTAAATTCCATGAAAGATTAATGAACCAAGCTAAGATTCTCAACATCAATTTATTATGCAAACATTATATTTTCTAATTATTGAAGAAGTTCTACATATATACACTCAAGAGCCAAAACATTATGACCACCCCTACATTTGGCAATGAACTCGCCTGGATGACGTGGAAGGCACATGATCAGGTGGAAGTGGTATTTAACTGGTATTAAATGGTGGTATTAATCCATGCCAAGGCGGGTTGAAGCTGTGTGGCGCCAAAGGTGGGCCAACGCGTTATTGACAGGTGGTCATAATGTTTTGGCTCTTGAGTGTATAGTCTAGTATGATCTACTTTTATTATAACCATAATACTTAATGCGGACGTTACTTTTTTTACTAGACAGAAATGAAATGATTCATGTTAACGAAAAAAAAAACAACCAAAACTTACTGTCCATCCCCCTCCATCTGTATCCATATCGCAGTACACATTCAAAGATTCATTCTTTGATTGTTGACTTTTTGGATAAATGGTGTAGACACCAGTCTTGGTATACTTAGTCGCCAAGACGTCTGAGCAATCTTTAGGTCTCTGGCCGACAGCGATTGACTCAGCATTTAAAGGTACAACATCGGGATTAGTAAATAGGGTATCGTATTGTATGTTGGGATCAGCAGGTTCTGTAAACAAGTGGTGAAATCGTTATGAAGAAGTGTTATTTTATTATTCAAAAACAACGAAATAACTATTTTACCAATTGAGTATGTTATGCACTCTTTGAATGCCCTTTAGCTAAATCTCTGATCTATGTGAATTTCATGTAAAATTCACCTTGTATTAAGTATTAACCTTAAAAACTGTACATTTATTTAATACACTGTGGTTAAATCTATTTTGTGCCATGGTTTGCATATTATTCAGTACATTTATTATTTAAATTAAATGTTTACATTGTTTATCTTTTCTAAATCGATCGAATGTATGTCGTATCGACATATTCTCCAGAGTTAAATGCATTATCCCATTACATCTTTACATTGTTACAACAATCAGCAGGTTCTGTAAACATCTATGTAAGCATGAAGAAGTTTATTTTATTATTCAATAACAATGAAATAAACATTTAACCCATTAGCCCTTTAGTAAATCTCTGATCTATGTGCATTCCATATAACATTCACATTGTAAATGTATGATTTAAAAACTATACATTGATTTAATACTGTTAAATTTATTTTCTGCCGTGGCTACATATTATTCAGAGTTAAATTTATTATTTTTACATTGTTTTTTTGTCTGAATCATCTGTGAAAAAAGATGTATGAATGATCGTTAGAGGGCGCTGCGACGCCAAGTTATTCTGCGAGTTTTTGTTTGGAACGCGAGAGAGAGGTAATCTTTGTATTATTTTATGGCATTAGGTTGAAATGTGTGGTATTATTATTTTGTAAATATTGTACAAAGTTTTAATTATTCTAGTAAGTGTAATAAAATAATCAAAATTAATTCAAGAGATCTGTTTATTTGAACCACCGACAACTTAACAACATTTGTGAACAACTAAACGAACCCGGAAGTTTGGCGAATTCATTTCTTCTACGTATTTTCGTCATCGCTAAAATGTATGTGGTGTCGACATATTCTCCAAAGTTATATGTATTATTTAAGAAAAAGTTTAAGAAGTATAATTATTACCAAGAAGGTACAATACAAAGTATGTATAAAAAATTAATTTACATTAAAAGCATACTAATGGCATGATTTTTATGAAATATTCATGCTGTAACATTTTCTGAGGATTTATGTTACTTGGATTGTTGACACTTTAAAGGAAACTGAATTTACAGAAAGTAAAATTTTTATTTACAACATGCTTTGTTATGATAGTTAAATGATTGCTATAAAATTTTAAAATAACCATATTTTGATTTTATAAATTTTTTTTTTTTTTTCTTTATTTCATTATTATCCTATTAATTTCGTACAACTATTCAAACCGCTATCCGTTTTATTTCACTCTTTATTACTGCGTTAAAACAAACATAACATATCACTTAAACCACTAAATTTTTAAATTTTTTTTAGTAAAATTGCCGTGCTATAATAGTTTGCTGTACTAATATAGTGCAACAGCTGTCAAATTTATACACGTGTCTTTTGAAGATTAGTTAGCCCTAATCTTAAAAATATGGATTTAATACTAGTAGCGCCATCTATGTGTCAGCCTACGAACTTTTCAGCCCCCTTTTTTTTTTTTTCATTTATTCTTATTTTTTGTTAAATCTAAACCCTTTCGGAGTGTTTAATGCAGGAAATTGTCTTTTAGAGGGAACAACCCATTCTAAGTTCTTTTGAAAAAAAAAAAAAATAGTAAAATGTATTAAAAATATTGCTTTCTTTTACTTTTAAAATATCTTTAATGAGGAAAATGCAGTGCGATTTAAATTTAGGATTGTAATAAAAAATTAATAATTTTTTTTAACATACATACTTTTAGACGAATTTCCCTTAATTTCCGTAATGAACTTTCTTGTGAATTTCAGGTAGTTGTCTGATTTCGTTTTTAACAAACGTTCCTCAGGTGTAACTTCATTATCTGCAAAAAAAAAAAATTACTTGAAATTATGGTGTGGAAAATATGAAAAAAAACTTAAATATTATACTTAAAATTAAAATTTTCGATATACTTCGGTTAGCAAAGCTCTCGGTAAATTATGCATAGTTTAAATTTTGCTACAGTCAAAGCGTAAATTAAAATTAATTTTTAAAATTAAAATTATGGGTAAAATTCGTTACATTATAATTGAGAATGAAACAGGTGGCTCCCAAAAGTTTTCGTATACTTACGAATTTCAATGAAATAATGCCTATATCTATTAATAAAAATCAATATTTTAGGATAAGAATTTTTTATAATATCTATAACGCTTTTTTAAAATAGTTTAAATATTTAAGAACATAGTAAAAGTAATTTTTTTTTTTTGAAAATCAATAACCAAAAATGTTACCACACAAAAGTCTTCACATCTGTATACATATTAATAAGCAGTGTAATATTTAGTTCAATTAGTATTTAATAGGTTATCTTACATCAGCCTGGCTACAGACTACCTGGAGGCCCGATGGTCAATTGGCTATCGCTCTGGCCTTAATATTTAATAAATGACTCAAGTTTATGCTTTTTAGTCTTGGTGTTAGATAATGCCTACCATTTGAAAAAACAATGGCTTAGGCCGTTTTATGTGTTATTTCTATATTATTACCATCACCTTATTAACATTTTCCAATAATAATTTTCATAAATAAGGGTATCATCTCTTGTACACAAATGATTAGGTGGTCTAATAGCCAATTGGCTAGAGCTGTGACCTTTGTTACCAAAGGCTTCAGGTTCGAATCTTTGTGATGGCATGGATGTTTGTGAATGGTTCGGAAACTACATTAAATTGTAGATCCCGGCCTATTTATCTCAAAGTGTGCCCACAATGACCGTACAACGACCAAACAAACCAAACCTACATCATCCACATCAGTTGTTATTTGTCTGGACATAAATTCACTTGTTGTATTTTTAATTACTTTATTAATGTTCCTCTTCTACGATTATTATCGTTTTTCTCTTTAAACGTATTCATTTTCTTATCTCCAGTTCCTTCAAATGTAGTGTAATGGGTTTAAATTCAATAGTTGAGATGGGTTTTTTTTTTAGACTTTGTGGGCAATTATAGAGACAAAAAAGCGAATGTTGAGATCAATTACTACAGATCGTTACCTTCATAAAAAAAAAAAGTTGTTTCCAATACCAATATTTTGGAGTGATATTATTGAAATGTTTTAAATATTTATATAAAGAGCTTGATATAGTTGCCATCACATTTAATAAATTAAAAGTAATCTTGATGTTAGCATGCACCACCTCTTACACAAGACGATCCACCGACTTGCTTTATTATTTCAAAGTAAGTTCAAGTTCCTCATTTTTTTTTTTATTCTGCTTAAAATTAAATTTCTGCTGAAACCCTTTTTTTTTCTAATGCAGGTGGCAAGCGAGACCGTGATCTCTTTATGCCATAAGGGCTGCACTGACGTTACTCACTTTGCACTACACAGGGGGCGCGTGATACTTGAAGATAAGCCCCGGACGCGGGTAACAATGCCCCCGCAACGCTCTATGATTTATTACGGGACCTACGGTTTAAAATTGGATTCGAACCACTACAAACATCCATGGCCCTATTCGATCCCGATGCCTATGGCATTCAGCATAATTTTTTAAAATTTTTAGATTTTTTTTAAATTTTAACCAATAAAGTTAATTGTTTTCTATTACATATTTTTTTAGCAATTCCATTAAATTCTTAACGAAATATCTTGTGATAGATGGTGGCTGCCGGTGTGATAACTAATTTATTTATTCATTGTCTGATTTTTACTTATTTCCAAAAAGTTAATGTATGTATTTATGGTTAAATTTCTGATTTAATGTCTTTAATAAAATTTTTGTTGTTGTTTCTAATTATTTCTGAGTATTTTTAGTTTTTAAATTCAAATAGAGATTGAATGTTTTAAACCGAATTTTTAATTTCTTAAGACATGCAAAAAAGATGGACAGTGGTAAATTTATGTCAGCACTATATTTTATTCAAAATCTTCTTAAATCTGTTTCTGCAATTTTTATAATTATTTTTCTCTACTAAGGTTGTGTTTTTTTAGTTTGTATTAAATGGAAAAATATAGCATAAATTATTCTTCTTATATTTAAATGAGTATTTTTATGCAATGAAAAATAATCCATGTTCTGCCTTTTCATCGAAAAGTTTTGCATAATTTAAATTATGAATGATTTAAATAATGAATGATTAAATGATGAACGATTTAAATTAATTATTAATGGATGAATGATGAATGATTAAAAAACGAATGATTTAAATGAATAAATTTTTAAAATATGATTATATGATGTATATTTATCGACTAAAAATTTTCAACATAATTCGGATAACAAATATTTTTGCATGCTTACCACAAGTAGGATACAGTTGTTTTGCTTTGAAGAATAAGTCTTCTGCTAATTCAAATAAAGCAAGAGCTTTTTCCGTTTTACCACAAGTTGGTTGCTTTTCTTCTGCTGCATAAATACCTGCCGCGAGAATTAGACAGATGGCACCACAAAACCAGAAATGCTGCCTAAGGAGAAAGTAGTTTTTATTAATTTGAATGTTCTGCAACAATTTGTGTGGTTAAATATGTTAGACAAAGAGAAAGGATTAGTAATCTAAAATTAAGGAAGGGATATTATATCGAAATTATATATTTCTTCTAATTAATAATTAAATCGCCAATTGAATTAATCTTTTATCGATTAAAGAATAAATCAATAAAACCTTATTTAATCTCAAGCAATATAACAATATTGAATTTATAATATCTATATATATAATAGAAATATATATATAGCAATATATCAATATATATGTAAATATATTTACAATAATGTAATTTAATGAATTACATAACAATTTTAAATAGTAATTTATACTAATATTTTTAGCAACGAATGACAAATATATATTTAAACTTAAAATTTTTTTACAAAATAATCACTTTTAAAAAATACAAAAAAGCTTAATTAATTAACTTACTTAGATGCAGAATAATAGAGTTGTTCCATATTGTTATATCTTTAGTAAATTTGAATTTCGAAAACAGTTTAATAAAATTCAGATCACAAAAAATAAAATATTGTTCTAAAAGTTGATCTATACAAGTAAAAGAAGACTTTTGCTCGGGTTTTTTTAAAATAGACTGTGAATTATTTTCCTCAAACCAGGAAGAAAAGCAGGTGTGTCCATAAATTCGCTTCATCTTGACTGAATATATTATGCTTTTTTCTATAACTTTTCATTAACAACGACAGTTAATAAAAAAAAAGAATAAATATCATACTACATGAAGTCAACCAATTTTTTTTTCTTTTCTTTTTAATAATATTAGTTGTATTGATTTTTGTTTCAAATTTTTATTTTCAATTCTTTTCTATCAACTTCTTTTAATTTCAATGCAATATTTGATATCAAAAATTGAGGTTGATCAGGGAAGAGCATTATAAATATGATCTTTGTCTCATTCATTTAATCTTAAAAGACTTAAAATAATACACTTCAAACGCGACTATATGATGTATCACCATCCGGCTAGGTATGGATTTTCTGGAAATACCATCGGACTGTACGAATGGAATTTAATGATAATCACCAAAGTCCGACTGACAATCATTTTTATTTTTGTGCGATACAAATGAATGTTTTCCTTAATCCTAAATGTATAAACCAATAAAACCTTATTTAATCACAAGCAATTTAATTTGAATTTACAACCCTTATGTTACTGAAAGGTGGAATTGCATATCTAATATAAATTTGATTTACAATAATATCTTTTTATTAACAAATGACAAATATACCAGGCTAAACTTAAATTTTACTTATCGAAATAAACGCAATTATAGACTATAAAAGATCTAGTCTTTTAATTTCATTTAAGCAGTGACTAACAAAAGCTAATTTAAACTTAAAAGATAAACCACACTAAACCTTATTTAATCAAAGCAATTTAATTTGATTTGAATCCATTATTTTATTATTTTTTGCATTTAAAAATATAAAAACACTCGTTTATAATTTAAATCAGAAATAAATTAAAAACAATTATGGACTAAAAATATATATGACTATACTTATTAATTTAAAAATTATTTGCTCAATTTACGTTCCAAAATTATAACAGATGTGAAGTAAGCTCAACTTCTATTTTATCCTGTCCATGGATTTTAAAATTTTAGTAAATGTATGGCAATCTTTGACGAAAGTACCTCTCACGGCGCCGCTTAACTAACATTAGGACTTCTGTTAAGTTGGCCTCATCTATTTCAAACACATTAAAAAAATGGAACATTATTTTTCATTTTATTATATTGCTTAGGTGTTAGGAAATGTTTTCCAAATTTTTGCAGGGGAAAGTATTCCTTGGTCTTGCCTGGGAGAATCTTCATCCCTCTGTAATTATATTTCTGATCTGCTAATAACATCTCACCTTCAGGGCAACTTGAAACGTCACGAAATTAGTGGCATCTTTTTCAGTTATGATTAGTCTTTTGGCAAGTGCGTTAAAATCTAGAAACTCCCATAGTAGTTTTTGAAAATGTCCAAAACTTTTATATATATATATAAATATAGTGTTGTTTGAATAATCTTCAAAACGTTTATCCTGTAAAAATTATCTCTTTATGAGGTGGATTGGATTACGATTTAAGATTCCAGAAAGACATCTTTCTTCTCTACTTCATAAAGGACAAATGGGAATTCTTTTAAAAAATACATTTCTTAAAAGTTACCCATAAATTGAAAAATATCATAAGCAAAATGTTTATTTTCAAGTATTTTCTGGTATTTCAAAAATCAAAAACAAAAATTAAGAAAGAAACTAGAAAAGCAAACCAATCAATAGATTTCAGCAATTTCTTTTGTGATATCACCTAAGTACGCCATTTCACACAATCATTCACATAAAAAGAAAAGCAGTAACTGCATCGCAGTAATTACTGCTTTTAATGAGTAACTTCACAGCTTCAAGGAAATTTAACCAACTTACTGCATTCTAGCATACGATATCATTAAACTACAAGTTGGGTAAGTTTTATATTTAAATAAAATATATTTGAGTTTTAATTTCTTTATAAAGTTAGCTTAAGAAGCAATTAAAAAGTCCAATTTAAAAAGCCCATTTAAAAGCAATGAAATAATTTCAGAATAAAAATTTAAAAATACGTTAACTCAGAATCTATATGAATATGGTATAAAGGAACCTTTTTTAACTCAAAGACCTTAATGTATATAAAGGACAAACAATTATAAAACGCAAAATTACAGATGCATTTAACAATGAAATGATATTTTGGGAAGTTTTCTGTAACAATAAATGGGAAAAAAAATATTTTAAAACGGGTGTGCCATTCCGTATTAGTCATATTCAAAGTTTCAAAGAACTAATATGAATAAGCTACCAAACGCCAAGAGAATTGAACTACGAAAACAATGCTACTTCAATTCAATAGATGCCTTGTTGCATCATTATCACGAAAAGGTGACTTAAAAGTTTTTGACATTTGCTCAATCAAATAGTCATCAAATATTGCAAGTGAAAGTAATGTTTCTTAAAATAAATAGCTTGCAAGCCATAATTAATGCTCATTGCATTAATCAATAAAAGTTTTTAAGTAATTTGCAAGTCATATTTGTATGAATATGTATTAAAAATCATATAAACATCATGTGAATATTACATCAAATAGAAAAACCAAAATAGTTATGAACTTCTGATTTATTCCGTAAGTAACTTATAATCACAACTACAAAAATAAAAAAAAAACATGCAAACTACTAGAAATAAAACATATTTCAGCTATTTGTGTATTTTATTTATGTATGATCTAGTATAATAAATCATTACTAATTTTTTTAATTTTATTTTTCAATATGCAACTATTTGAAGATCTACTTAAAAATACAGTATATTATTTAACAATAACTGCAAATATCACTCAACGCCATATTTTTAGTCAAATATCACCAACAAATATAAAAGTTTGTTCATATTTTAGTCTTTTGTTTATTTTTTTTTTTGCTAATTATAATGTATAATTGAAATATATTAAATAAAAAAATCAAAGAAATTTTTATAATAAGAAATGCAAACTACTGATTCAAAGACCATTGTCCGACTAGTCATATTCAATTTTTGAAAAAAAATCATATTATATTTTTAAAAAAACTTTTAGATTTTGATAAATATTCAAACATGGAACAAGATTCGACTCTAGTTTATTGAAAAAGTATCATTTAAGTAATAGCAAAATATTTTTAATGTTCACTTAATTTATTGCAAACAAAGATATTATAATATTTATCAATGTCTGTCATAATATCAACGTTATTATTTTATTTCCAGCCTAACTACTCTCCAATTTCAAGATGTCTTAATTAATCATCTAGTAAAGTTTATTAATTCAAGAATTCATTACATATCTTATGATATTTTTATCAATATGTTTCATTTTAAAATTGAATTCAACAAAGTAGCTATGATTAATGCTACATACTGTATCAAAATATGCATGCCTATTTAGATCAACATATACCTCTGAGCAAACAATTTTTGATAGAAATTTTATAAAAAACTTGACGCATAGAAATTATTTTACTAATCACTTTGGCATTTATTGACAAAAGAATGCAAACTATATCCTGAAATATTTAATCAAATAATATACACAATTTTAAATAATATCTATATAAAATTTTTTTTACATTTTATTACGATATTTTTTAAAGAAATTATGTAAAAAACGTTGAGTAATTACATTAAAGTTAATATTAACGTTTAAATTAAGAAATTATGATGACAAACTAATTACGTTTAATATTATTAATTCTTTAAAATTTAAATTACGTTATTTTTTTATAAAATTTATGCATAAAAACACAGTCGGAAAGGATTCATCGACAAAATAAAATATAGTTAAACTTTTATTTAAAATCAAACATATAAATATATAAAAAGATTTTAAAATCTTTTATAAAATAAAATTGATGATTGGTCAAAACAGATATAGTAATGAATATTATTTACTCCCTTTTTATTCTCTTTTCTAAGCATGCCAAATAGAAATGAGTGCAAAAATATATAATCATGAAAGCGACATCACAAAAATATGTCATTCTATTCTACGCAAGATGAATTCTATTCTATGCATAATATATCGTATTCTACTATGCAAATATATCATATTCTATGAGAAGTGTTTCATATTGTTAAATGACATGTTGTTTTAATAGATCAATAAAAGAAAATCAGGTTCTCAAATTTAAAAATTAGGTTTTATTTTGATGAGAATAAAGCATACAATACATACATTTTTTAACAGAAAAATAGTTTGTCATTATAATGTAAAAAACAATTATAAACAATTTGTTTTATTTACTGTTTTAAAATTGAGTAATTTTATTTACTATCAATTTTTTTTTTCTTAAAATGTTGGATTGTTTTATATTATGCACAAAAATCTTTCATTTAATTTTTCGTCGATTCTTATATCACATCTAATCTTCATTTTTAGCAACATTACTGTAAATATATTTCAACATATTGTAAAGAATAACAATTTAGTATGTCATGCAATACATTTATCAATTTAAGACTCGCCTTCTTTTCTAATTCGATCTACAAATCCTCTTACATACAGACTCAATAATAATTTACATACATACACAAAGAACTATCAATAAAACCTTATATATATATAATAACATTACCAATATAATTAACAAAATATATTTAAAATAGTAAATCTCAAATTTAAGTAACATCATTGTAGCAATTTTTTTAAATTTTTATTTATGAATAAAACTTTATTAAAATCACTAAATATTCTGTTCTATCAAGAATTATCACTATAAAACTCTACTTGTATTTCAATTTTAAAATAAAATAAAATATTTATTTAAACTAATATAATTAAAAAAAGAAAATCATTAAAATTTAGTTATTTTCAAACATAAATAAAATTCATTTTACAACAGTGTTTAACTCCAAAAATGCACATAAAAACAACAAAATATATTTTATTAAATATATATATATATATAATAATACATACATACGAACTATCTATAAAGCCTGCTATATATATTTATAATAATACAGACCAATATAATTAACAAAAGTTATTTATAAAATGGTAAACCTCAAATTTAAATAATATTATTTCATCGATATTTTTTACTTATGAATAAAAACTTTATCACTTTATCATAATTAATCATAAATATTATATTCTATCATTGAATTGTAGTCACCGATAGTCTTAAATTTACACTAGAAAGTTAATGAATTAAAAAAATATAGTTACAATTTTGATATTTTTTCAAGAAAAAAGATAAAATTAATTTTATAACAGTTTTAAACTCCAAAAATGCATATAAAAGTAACAAAATATTTCACTACAAAATCACATTTTTTTTTATTATATAATAATTTTTATTACTGTATTATGATAAAAAGGTATTATTAAGTTACTTAAAACAATATAATTAACAAATTAAAATATCAATAATTAATGAATAATCAATATTTAATAAAATATCAATGCAATAGTGGACTTACATGTTGGAAACTAATATCGGATACTGAATGGAATTTTTTTTAATACAGATGATGAATTAAAACTAAAACTTTACATGTTATTAATGTCCAGAGTAAAGGAAATTTTACTCATGCAAACTTATTTAATGAAAGTCTTTCTTTTCTTTTCAGATGTCAAGGGTTGTGTACTCTTCGCCAGTCAATCAAAATCTGATGAGCTTCCGGGGCTATCAAGTGGAAAAACCTTGCTCTGTGTTTATTTCTCTTGTTCTTTTTCTTCTTCATCGTTGGCATTCCCAGATTTAAGAGTTGATATTCTTGCATATATTAACTGTGGCTAGGATTTCCATACATGGCTATGTTTGGGAGAAACATTTTGTAAATATTATCCCCACGATTATAGATTTCAATCTTATTAGGCAGTTACTTGACATTTATCAAGATTATTTTTGTGATTACAATACACAGATGTAAATACATTTTATCATTTCCTGTTTTTTTTTTTTTTTTTCCTCATCATTTCCTGTTTTTATATAAAAAAATTCATTCCATAGAAGAAATTATATAAAATAGATAATGATAAAAAAAAAATACAGTAAAGAAATTCTTACCACAAGCAATTTTTATTAATTACTTGGAGGCTATACATATAATAATCCTCATAAAAAAAGGAAATGTGCCCAGCTTCAAGGCATGCCTTCTGATGATTTGGCATGTTGCGAAGCAACTTGGCTGCTCAAGCAGCCGCTAGCTTCTATCTTGTTTCAGTACAAAGGCGATGAAGAAATACTTTGCGAGAAAAGGCGTGCCTTCTCTTCCTTTCTTAAACTTTTATCTTAAATACCATAATAACATTATTTTATTCCTTTGTATTATTTGTTGTTGTCGTATCCCTCATGGATGGATGGAAGAGGGTTGCAGCTTCCGTTCTGATGGAGCACCCATAGGTAGAAGTCTAACATCTGCTCCGTAAAGCTATTACAATCATAGGAGATCGGGACATGCGGCTTAAAGTGGATTCTGAACCTACTACTACTACTACACCACACCACATCACTGTGCCTAGAGCTGAGTTGCCCCTATACAGTTTTGGAATGATGTGGGTGAAATGAATGGACGCACGATGGAGGCGGAAAAGTTTTGCATAATTCCCTTTTTGAGGTACAGAAGCTGAACAATGGAGAAAATTCATACAAGAACAGAACTAAATATCAAAAATTAAAAAAAAAAAAAAAAAAAAAAAAAAAAATTGGAGAAGGATGAAATATGAAATGCGAAAATAAAAAAACGATAGGTAAGATATTACAAAAAGAGAAAAAAAAATTAAAAGCAATATAATACAATAAACACTACATAGGAGATTATACAAATCAGAGAGCTGGAGGAATATTCATCAAATCAATTATAATAGAATTTAGAAAATCTTAATAGCTAATAAATAAATAGACGGTAGAAGCAGTTGCTGCAAAATTATGGACAAGGGTAATAAAAAAGGTAGGAGAAATTACATAAGAGATAAATAAGCTAGGTGTATAACTAGAAAAATGGTGTTCACATAATAATTTTTGATTGTGCAATTTGGAGTCTAAATGAAAAAGAAAAACGAA
The DNA here is from genome assembly GCA_021605095.1 of Caerostris extrusa. Taxonomy (NCBI): domain Eukaryota; kingdom Metazoa; phylum Arthropoda; class Arachnida; order Araneae; family Araneidae; genus Caerostris; species Caerostris extrusa. The sequence goes on along the minus strand of BPLR01007990.1, from coordinate 118,469 downwards.
ATGTTTCAAATTTAGTGTGCCCTAGAAATATGCTCATGCACTCACTTAAATTATATACATTATAATACAAAATTTCCTTTGATACATACACAAGCATAAATTGTTTTGAAATACAAATTATTTAAACATGCAAACATAATACGGTTATGTTACCTTAAATATATACACAATTGGCTTTATAAAAAAATTATTTTATAAAGCTAATTACCTTACATAATACACAATAATGAATTTTTTTTCTTTTCCCCGTTCCTTTTTTTTTTTTTATGCAGCGAATTACCTTAAAATTCTAACACAGTATATGCATGCACTTAGATTACTTTAAAGAGTAAAATTACTTTAAATATACACTCAAATATATATACACACACTTAACTCTTTGTAAGAAACAAAATTATAATTATACACACATGATGATTAAACACATGTTAATTGTTTTATAAAGCAGAATTACTCTGTTTATAAATACATTCACACACGCACAGATTAAAAAGAATATATATATATATATATGTAGAAAAATAAGTATGTTACTAAAAATTGTTTAAAGATTTGTGTACTAAATATTTTTTGACACTTAGTCCGGGATAAGTAAGATTTCATTTTCACAAATAAAGTTTATCATGTTTCGAATTTTGAGTCGAGACCCTTTGCATTTTAAGATGTTAATCTTCCATTGAGTAGTATTCTCTTCGGAAGGTTTCTTCATATGCCATGATAAAGTAAGTGGGCAGGAGGTAGCAAAGTGAAGAGGATTACCCACATCTCCGCAAGAACAATAGCTTGTGTCTCTCAGATGAAATCGTTGTAGGTAAGAGGGAAATGGACCATGCCCTGTAAAAAACATGGTTTCCTCTTTTGTCCATCCAGCAGAATATGGCGACACTTTTTAATAATTTCATAAATAGGTCGACCCGTCAATCCTTCATCCCACTGTTTTTGCCATTTAGAAAGGAGGTGATTATTTAAAAAGCCTTTCAATTCTGAAAGGGGACTTTTAATTTGAACTGGCTGGCCATTTGATATGCCTTGCTTGGCAAGCTCATCAGCGGTTTCATTGCCGAGATGTCCAATATGTGCTTTTATCCATCCCAGTTTTATCAGTTTATTGGAGTGGAGAGAACACTGAATTTCCCTTGCGAGTGTGTAAAAGGATTTAAAATAGCTAGTAGTCCAGAGAGGCTATCAGACCATATTTTTACATGTTCTCTTGTTGTGGATACATGTCGAATTGCTTCGCGGATGGCTAATAGCTCTGCTTGGATAACAGAGTTATGAGGGTTCAATTTACCCATCCACTCTGAAATTTGTATCCCATTTTTGAAGGAGCAAAACGCTGCCCCTGTGCCTTCACTCGATTTCGAGCCGTCCGTGTAAAAGTCTCAGCATTTGTTGAAAAGAACTGTGTCCGTATGTCAACTTGATTGCAGATATTAAAACTATGGATTGGGTGGAGTGACAATCCTGCAATCTTCTGCTCAAAGTCATCCGCTGTTATTTGAAGAGTTTCTATCTGTAAGTTTTTCCTAGTTCTAGACACAACAGGAATGCAGCTTCTGCTTGCAATTTTAAGTGAAGAGGGGCGAGGCCCGTGATAATCTGAAGAGCAGCTGTTGATGTGGTTCTGTATGCCCCAGTTATATACAGAAGGAAGAGTCTTTGAATGGATTGCAGTTTTTTTTTCAATTCTAGAGGTTGGAAAGAGTGCCCAGACTGCTGCTCCGTGACTTAGCACTCTTTCCGCTATCGTCTTGTATAAGATTCGCCTGAATTCTTGTTTTGTACCCCAGGTGTTACCGGCACTCCTTCGTAACAAACGACTTATATCTGTTGCTCTTTTGCCTTGTTCACTAAGATGTTTCGCCCAATTGAGTTTTTCGTCGATGAAAACAAAGTATTTAACGAATTTTTTCCTTTTGATGGAGTCATTTCCCCATTTGATAACGGGTCCTCTTGACAGCTTTCCTATGACGAGGTAATTCGTTTTCTCTATAGATATAGATAGCTGATGTTTATCTGTCCAAATTTTAAACTTCTGGAGGGATTCGTTTGAAAGTTTTTCTAGTCCACGTCTAGTTGGACTTTTAATGGCAAATATAAAGTCGTCTGCAAAGGCTTGCAAATGCACTGCTGGAGGCCATTGATAATTGAGTACCTCATCTGCAACAAGATTCCACAATACTGGTCCACTACAAGAACCTTGAGGACAACCTTTAGATTGTTCCCACATTACTGGACCTTCACTTGTTTGAATTGCAACTAATCTTTGGTTTAAGGTGTCCAGAAGAGTTTCTGTAACATCTGATGGTTTTAGAACTTCCTTCATTCTATTTCGGATTGAATTATATTGAAGGTTATCAAATGCACCCTTAATATCTAAAGAAATGATTACTATGTGTTGTTGTTGTTGTTTAGCATCGTGAACGAAGTCCATTAGAGCTATGAGCGCATCATCGACCGATCTACCTATACGAAATCCATATTGTCTGGAATTCAGCTTATTTATTTCTTGAAGTTTGAGGATAATCTTTGGGTTAAGAGTTTCTCTAGAACTTTACCTATAGTGGGGAGAAGAGAAATTGGTCTGTAGGAATTATGATCTGCTTTGTCTTTACCTTTCTTATGAAAAAGGACCACAACTCCTATTTTAAAGGCGTTTGGGAAAGTATGGAACTGTAAACATTTGTTAAAGAGCTTATGAAAAATATCTGGAAAATAATCATTAATAATGTGAACAACTTGGTTATCTATGCCATCAAATCCAGGAGCCTTCCCTTTTGGTAGCGTTTGTATCATTCTTTTAATTTCTTCTTTAGTAAATGGCGGATCTTTAGCAAAAGAGTAAGTTTCAAGAAGAGAAGAAGGAGATTCTTGGGGACTGAAAGGATATATTTTTTCCAGAAGTTTCTTGGCAATTTCTTTGATATTCCCACTTCCTGATTCATCTATGGCTTTAAAGATTTCAAAGGGGGATGTGAAGTTTTAACTGTGGTCTTGAAAGGTTTTCAAAAGGAGTACCTGATTCTGAGCGGAATTTTCTCCAGGCTTGACGTTTTGCGTGGAGTATTTCTTTTTTATAGGCTGCTCTTGTTTTGGAGTAAACCGAAGTATAGTTTTCTTTTTCAACACCTTCTGATTTTTGCATTCTTCTTCTAAGAGCATTTAATTGCTTTTTTTCTTATTTCTAGTTGTGGGTTCCACCAAGTGAGAGGTTTATTTTTTACTATTGTTTTGATTCGATATGCTTTAGAGCATGCTTTAACAATGTTTTTTTGAAGAATGTAAGTAGCTTCATTTAGTTGACTCCCATTACTAACATTGTTCAACGTGGAAATCAAACTGGGAAAAGATGGAGAGAAGGCATTAAAGAAATTTTTATGTCCCCCGTACGCAGTTTTAAATCTTTTAAATGTAATAGTTTTCCTTTCAGAATGTATAGTTGTTCTTATGTATTTGTGATCACTGAGAGTTTCTTCCTCTAGAACTTCCCAATCACATCTGGAGGCCAATTCTGCAGCAGAGACGAGAGTAAGATCTGGCCATCCCTTACTATTGCGATGTACAAAAGTTGGCTCTGATTTTCTATTGTTTAATAAATGGAAGTCATTTGCTGCTAAGAACTCCTCAACTAGCAAACCTCTTGCGTCTTCTGAATTATAGCCCCAACTTGTGCTGTGTGCATTTAGGTCTGCTCCTATTAATAATTTCTCTTGTTCTATCGAAGAAGTGAAATTGTTAATCTCGTTTAAAGTCGTTTGGAGATTATCGTAAGGTGAACAGTATCCTGAAATTATAGTAAGAGGTTGATTGTTATCAGAAATTTTAATTGCAACTGCACTCCTACCTATCCCTAGCACAATCGGCGATTGAACGTTTGGGAGAGCGACAATGCCTGCTTTTCCATTTTGGGATAACCAACTTTTCCAAGTTCTGGGTATTCCTTCAATTCTGTTATTTTTGACATAAGGTTCTTGGACGAGAATTAAATCCGTTTTAAATTTTTGAACAAGTTGATTTAATAAAATGGTAGCTACTTTGGCTTTTCTCAGGTTGATTTGCACAATGTTCAAGTTAGTGGAATTAAGATCTTGAAGCGTCCATTGAGGAAAATTAGTAAATGGATCAGTTGTATTGCAAGGCTCAAGATGTGAAGACATTATAGTGTCTAAATTTGGAACTTTATTTAGTGATTGTTTAAAGGTTGTAGGTCTTTAAAAATAGAAAAATAATAAGAAAAAAAAAAATAAATAAATAAATAAATTTAAAAAAAAAATTAAAATCAATAAATATTTATGTAATAATGATAATAAAAAGCAACTGCAAGACTTTTAATAGATTACTGACCTTTGGTATGCTTTGATTTCTTTTAAGAAGCAAGGACAGTGTGAATCGCCAGTTGAATGCCTAGGGTCGAAGTTTGTATTATATTTGATATTAGCATCGTGGCAATTTATGCTGTAAAGATCATTCGATTTGCAGTTATGTGTAAAATGATTAGAAGAGCAAAAAGCGCAGTATGGGCTTTTGTTTGGGCACTGATGTTGTGAATGTCCGAAATTCTGACAATTGTAACATCTTCGAATATTGTAAAATTCTCTGATGTTGTGAATCTGCCAGTTAATAACTATTTTGCCTTCATTTATCAAAGTTTTGAAAGCCGCTGGAGAAGCTTCTACAATGCGATGGTTGCAATCTTGTTTTCTTCCTTTTATTTTGAAGGATATTTTGAATGATAGCTTGTTGTGTCCTGTTGCGATTTCTAGAGCCTCCTGGAGTTCAAGATCCGAGAGTTATTGCATAGGAATATTTCTTTGTTCTGAACCTATAATTAGTTTGGGTGATCTTCGATGGGGCTTATGAATATTGCTTCTAATCTTTTCTTTGAGAAATTCTGAGTTACCTATTGAATTTAAGAGTTTATCTACGTCTTTTTCCTCTGCGCAATTTACGGCGAGGCCATTGTTACGTAATTTTCTGATTGAATTAATTTTAATTTTTTCCTTTGAAGGATTAACAGCTTTTTCAACAATTCACTCAGTGATGTTTCCTTTTCAGTGCATAATGAATGTGCAGTTGGCTGGGAAGGGTACAGTAACACTGTATGCGAATTCTTGGGTGGACTTTTTAAAGCTTCTGCATACGTGCGGGAAGAATTTGTTCCAGGTGGAGAATTATCTAATGCAGCAGGGGTATTTGTCGGGAAGTTTTTAACGTGAAGTTCAAGTCTTCTCAATAGTTTATCCCCATATGATCTAAGGCCAGAATTTAACATGAAGCGAGAGCCTGTTTTCTCATTCAGAAGCTTTCTAATTTCAGTGATAATTTCTGAAGGTGGTAAATCATTGATGTCTTCATTTTCCAGAGTACGAAAAGCTTGCTCGTGTTTTTCACTTTCTCAAGTTATTCATGGTTAATCTTAAAAACTCTCTAATTTAAAAACAGAAAGAAACTCTCAAACTAAACAGTGGCACTGCTCTATTATGCACTATTTTGTTGAGGGGTGGGGGAGCAACAAGAAGGGAATGAAGCAACAACTTCCAAATTGTCAAGAGTGGGGAAAGCGCCTTGAGGAGTGACGGGGGTCAAAGGTCACCTGAGTGTGGCATCAAAGATGGGGGTGAGAGAAAGGAAAGACCCCAAAAACAGTCTGTCTGGTTGCCAAGGTCAAACGAATAGTAAAATGGGTGGGATAAAATTTCTACTCTGCAATGAAATACTAAAAGACAAGCGGGTGGAAAGTTAGACAAAATGGCTGACTATCGGAAGAGCGTAGACCAATTCATGGAGGGAAAGTTAGAGCAAAAAAAATTCAATATAAAAAAATTTAATAAAAAAATCAGCGTGAAAAATCTAAAGCAGCAAAAGAAGAATTAGAATATTTCAAGAGATAAACAAAAATTAAGAAGAATTTACTGAGAAGAAATTGACCAACAACAAACAATAAATCTTGTTGCAGGGAATTTCTAAAGCAGAGTTGGATAAAAATAAAAAGTAAAAAAAAAAAAATAATAATAATAATAAATAAATAAATAAATTAGATACTACGGAAACTGGACAAAAAAAAAAATTAATAAAAATCAAAGGAAGATGTAGTTAAAAAACAATTGAACAGGAGGAAAAATAGAAAATTTAAAAATCAAAAAGTAAGATGGGGATGGGAATCCTTAGAAGGCAAGACAATAAAAGATAAACCAAGAGTACAAAAGTACACTCAAAATTGTCAGAGAAAAAAAAATAATAATAATAATAATTGTTGTAAAATGATCAAAATTAAATAAAAGCAAAAAGATTTTACAAAGGAATAAGTTCAGACACAAAACAATGCATAATAAAATGTATCACTGATCAAATAAAATATATCTTGTGAGGGAAGACCTACCCTGGTCGTCTTCAAATCTGTAAAATTTTAAAATCCAGAATAACAAGAAGAATTCATAATACGAGGGGAGAAAACGAGGAGCGGAAAAAACACGTCTGTACTGCGCGGAAGAAGGAACCGGTCTCCGGATTCCGAACCACTACAAACATCCATGGCACCGCCGGGACTCGAACCTGAAACCTGTGGCACCGAGCGCCAGAGCGCTAGGCACTCGTCCATTCAGGCCCTATCTTGTATAATTTATTATTATTATTATTATTTATTTATTTATTTTTAATGCATATAAATGGGGAAGGGGAAGGATAATTTAAAATTAAAGAATAGTACTTTATAGAAAATTACGAAAAAGCTCACAATGCATTAAAAGACAGAAATTTTAAAAATAATTATTAATTAACACTCATACATTTTAATTAACTGATTATCTATTAAGAGCTCTAATGATTTAATTAGTTTTAGAAAACTTCATTATAAAAGACAGATGAAATTCTGGTTTAAATGCGTAATTTAGGATCGTTGGGAATATTTACTGAAACATTTGGAAATTTACTTGTTGATGAGATGGATTTTCAAAAGTTCATTACTATTAATTTAAAAACTAACAATAAATTGGTTTTATGATGATTACTCTTAGTGATTAATTAGACTTTTGCAATTCATTTGACTGCTCAATTCACTAACATCCTAAATTAACAAATGTTGAAAAAATGAATTATTTCAAATCGAGTTCAAATGTTGTTATGTACAGTTTTGAGTCAGCTATATGGGAAGAAAATTATTTAAAAGTCCTTAATATATCAAAATACAGAAGTGGTAATAAAAATTATTAATTAATAATCAAAATTTGACCAAAAATTCCAAATCATGTTTGGACAGAATAATGCTATGTAAGTTTTTGGGTCAGCTATATCAGAAGAAGATTATTAAAAAGTTCTTAATATATCAAAAGACTTAATCAATATTTTAATAATTAATACTCATACATTTTAATTAACTTACTCCTTATTAAGAGGATTAATGATTCAAACAGTTTTAGAATACTCCATGATAAAGCACATTTTTGTTCAAATGCACAATTTAGAATCATTGGGATTAACTAAAACAGGGGTCTCCAAACTACGGCCAAATCCGGCCCGCCAGTGTCATCAATCCGGCCCGCGACAGCGAATTGCTTATTGTTACTGCAATAAGTTGGATAAAAAAAACACATAATGATAATAACTCGGTTTTATTTAGTTGCTAGGTAAAGCTTAATGACAAGCATAATACGCAGAAAATTTAACTTAAACATAACAACTAACAAATAATTGAAATGAATCCCACTAACATTATAAACTAGTGAACATCCTGCGGTTACCCTCGGTAGTTACGTTGGGGTAAAGAGTATCGCATATGTACGTATATCGATGTTTGGAATGTAGTAATTCAACCAGCGAATTTAGCAAGCGTATGCTCGCTCAGAGCGCGTACTCGACGATTAGTCTAGAAATTATAGATAATGGCAGAAAAATTAAAACGGTTTTGGCCCTTGGTACTTACTGAAGTAAACAGTATGGCCCTAAGGCTGGAAAGCTTGGAGACACCTGATCTAAAACATTTGGAAATTTACTTTGAAATATTTTAATGAAATTAATATCACCAAATTCACTATTAGAATTTAACCGTCAATATGATGATAATGAGTTACAATTTGAAACCTCTTTTTTGTGTTCCTTAACAAATAAATAAAAAGCGGAGAACGATTTTCTCATACCCATCAGTTTGAAAAACGAAATTCATAAATATTCAATAAATGATGGAAAGGGAAGTTTCCCTTCCCTTCATTTGTAGTAGAAATAATTCAAGGTTGCCGCAAGCCATATGTTCCGAGTTTTCGGCAACTGCAGATGTTTATTTTGTGAATCTTCACACACCCATAAAACAATTGCTGGTATTCTATTTGTTTTAAATTTTAGAAGGGCGATTCTCAAGGTCAAAGGAGTCTGTTTTATATGCACGTTGGCCTAATGCGAATTATTTCACACGATTCTGTAAAAAATGTAGAATTATGCTACAAATGTGGCTCGAAATTACATAGCTTATTTAACTTATTCAATTACTTATCTTACAATAGAGAAGAAAACAAATCGTATATTGCCGATGAATAGGAGTTCAGTATTCTAAGCAAAATATGATATTCAAAACAATCCCATCTGTTTTGAAAACTTGTAAAATCGCTGTGATGTATGAAAATGATGAACATGTTAAATTATGCTCAGACAACGGAAGTCAACGTTCATTTGTAAAAACTTAACTTGTTACAAAATTAAATTAATCTATGGTTAGGATAGATTTCAATTTGTTCCTTTGGTGCTGACAAATCTAAAACCAATATTATATAACGAATTTTACAATACTATGTAACGAATTATATTATTGTAAAATTTGAATTTAAGAATAGAGAAGATTGTAATCAAACCATCATAATTGATGATGTTGAAATTAATAATATTTGTGATACTCAACTACTCATCATTGAAAAAAATATTATTAAGCTTTATAGATTTCTTAATCGTATCCAGTTAAAAAAGTTATGAGCATTATGCAAATGATATAATGATTTTGATAGCTTCCAATTAGTTTGGGATAGTTACATGATATACGGTAAGATAATGAAGATTGTTTCTTTTTCTGGTGAAATAAAAGATATTAACAAGTGTAATTTTTAAAATAAATATTTTTTTTAATGATTTCATTTTTTTTTTTAAATTTCATTTTTAGTGTTATATTTTTTTTTTTTTACAATATGCGTTTAGTATAATTATTATTATACTATCTATTTTACATGAAAGAATAATAGTAAACACAACAATAACAACTCATTATGTTTCAATTTTTCATTCCAAAAATGTTTATAATGGGTCTAAATCTAATATGGGGATATATAATTTTACACGCGAACTGTTGTTTACACTCTGATTTATAATCACAAAAATAACCATGGTAAATGTACACTATGACGAACTTCAAACAATATCAAGCAGCGACCTAATAAGATTGAAATCTATAATCGTGGGAGGAATATTTACAAAACGTTTCTCGTAAAGATAGCCATGTGTGGAAACCCTATACCCACAGTTAATAAGCTATTATGCAATAATGTCAACTCTTAAATCTTGGAACTTCAACGATGAAGAAGAAAAAAAAATAAATAAATAAACACAGCACGAGGTTTTCCCACTTGATAGCCTGAGAAGCTCATCAGAATTTGATTGACTGGCGAAGAGTAAGAACGCAACCCTTGACATCTGAAAGACTTTCATTAAATAAGTTTACATGAGTTAATTTTCCTTTACTGGTGACATTAATAACGTGTAAAAGCTAGTTTAAGTATTCATTCATCATCTGCATTAAAAATAATTCCATTCAGTATCCAGTATTCTTTTCCAACATGTAAGTCATTAAAGCCTTTTTTCCTACTATTTGCATAGATATTTCATTAAATATGTATTATTCATTAATTATTGACATTTTAAATTGTTACTTAACAAACATAATAATAAATTTTTTTCATAATATAGTAATAAAGGTATTAATTATATAATTAAAAAATGTGATATTGTAGTAAAGTATTTTGTTACTTGTATATGCATTTTTAGACTTAAACACTGTTATAAAATTAATTTTATCTATGTTCGTAGAAAAATAACAAAATTTTAAATATTTTTTTTTTTAATTCATTAAATTTTTAGTGTAAATAGAGTATTTTATTTTATTTTAACAATTAAAAATTACAAGTAGAGTTAGAATTTTCGGTGACTACAATTTAATGATAGAATAGAATATTTATGATTAGTTATGATACAGTGATAAAGTTTTTATTCATAAGTAAAAAAAATATTGATCAAATAGTTATTTAAATTTGAGGTTTACTATTTTATAAATATCTTTTGTTAATTATATTGATCTGTATTTTATAAATATATATAGCAGGTTTTATAGATAGTTCGTATATATATATATATATATATATATATATATATATATATATATAGGTTTATATATATATATATATTTATATATATAATGTCCGTGTATATAGGTTTGTAGAATATAGATCTAATTGAAAAAAAGAGGCGAATCGTAAATTAATAAATACAATGCATGACACACTGAATTTTTGTTCTTTACAATATATTGACAGTATGTTGCTACAAATATATGTTGTATATTATGTATTGTGTTGACAGTATGTTGCTACAAATATATGTTGTATATTATGTATTGTGTTGACAGTATGTTGCTACAAATATATGTTGTATATTATGTATTGTGTTGACAGTATGTTGCTACAAATAAATATTAAGATGTGATATAAGAAAAGAAAGAGAATGATATGAAAGATTTTTGAGCATAATATAAAACAATCCAACTTGTTAAGAAACCTAAAAAAAAATTTAGTAAGTAAAATTTCTATATTTTTAAGTACAGTAAATAAAACAAATTGAATTGTGTTTTTTTTTTTTTTTTTTTTTTTTTTTTGCATTGCAATAATAAACTATTTTTTTGTTAAAAACATGTTTTGCATGCTTTATTCTCATTACAAAAAGAAACCTGATTTTCCTTTAATAGTCTCTTAAAACATTATGTTATTTAACAATATGGAACACTTATCATATGGTAATTCATCTTTCTGATTGCTATATTTTTTTTTTATGCATATATGTATAACAGCACTCTTGGCATGTTTAGAAATGAAGTATAAAAGAGTAAATAATAGTCACAACTACATCTGATTTTACGAATCATCTTTAAAATACTTTATTTATATTCACATGTATAAAAAAATTTAAAATATTTTATATATATTTGTATGTTTGGTTTTAAATAAAAGTAAAACTTATTTTATTTTAGTTCATGAATCCTTTCCAATTTCATATTTTTATGTATAATTTTTATAAAAAATAACGTAATTTAGACGTTAGAGAATAATTATATTAAACATAATTATTTAAACATAATGTTACATAATTTAAACTTTAATAATAACTATAATGTCATTACATAACTTTTATGACTTACTAACTTTTAAGAATATCGTAAAAAAATTGATGTGGATATTATTTAAAATTTGAGTATATTATTTGATTATATATTATTTGATTATATTATATTATTATATATTATTTGATTATTATATATTATTTGATATTATATATTATTTGATTTAAGGATATAGTTTACATTTTATTGTCAATAAGTGCCAAAGTGATTAGTCAAATATCAATGTATATATATATATATATGTAATAATTTTTATAAATATGTTTGTTCAGAGGTATATGTTGATCTGAATAGGCATACATATTTTGATACATTATGTATCAATAATCACAGCTGCTTTGTTGAATTCAATTTTAAAATTAAAAATATTGATACAAATTATCATAAGATATGTAATGAAATCTTGAATTAATAAACTTTATCGTTGGTTGACATCTTAAAATTCAGTAGGGCGGGGACTTTTGTGTTAGGTTGAGAAATAAATTAATAAAATATTGCATTAATATTGCATGAAATTGCATTTGAAGTGACATTACATATTTTAAGATTCATTTTAAGTCCATTATCATTTAAGTTAATGAAACTAATATCATATTTGTAACAATATTCCCTGATTAACTCTGATTTTGTTTTTATTTTTGAAAAATTTAACCGGTTATTCAAATAGAATTGCATCGGGCTTACACATTCGGTTGCTGGAGAAAAAATTCACTATTCTTCAAAGAAGAATGTCCAAATATCCGATAACGGTACTATATATAACGGCATGTACAAAAACGGAAATCTTCACTGCGACGGTGGATATTGGTCTTGAAAAAGTAATTCCTACTAGTCTTGAAGAATGCCAAGGGAAAACGAACTCTTTTTTGGTGCAGATTTTTGAGCGATGCAGGACCGAATCTATCTGGAAGTTCTGGTATTTTTTAGGAACTCCTCACCAACAATTTGATTTTATTGAAACTATTAATCTCTTCTGATAATAATGCCTACTGCATCCCATTACTTTCATCAAAACGCGAATCAACACTGGCGATCATGTCTCCAGTCATAAAAAGAAACTTAAAAAAAATCGGAGGAAAAAAGTTTGAAACAAAATTCTCGTTGTTAATAAAATTAATATTACTAAAAAAAAAAAAAAATTGCTTGGCTTCATGTGTGATATTCATGTATGATGTATGATATTCATTCTATATATTGTTAACTGTCGCATTAAATGAAAGGTAATAGTAAAAGGGTTAATATATTCAATCCACGATGAAACGAATTTATTGACACACCTGTGCACACCTTCCTGATTTAGAGGAAAATAATGCATAATTTTTTTTTTTTTTTAAAAACATGGTCAAAGTCTTTTCATCACTTGTACTGATCATCTTTTAGAACACTATTCCATTATTTGTAATCCTGAATTTCATTAGACTCTTTTCGAAATTCAAATTTATTAAAGATTTACATGATCAACATGATCAACTCTATTATTCTGCATCCTAAGTAAGTTAATTTTCTAAGCCTTTTTTGTATTTGTTAATTTAAGTGTCTTTTATAGTCATAAAAGTGCTTTTTTATGTAAGCAAATTTTTAAGTTTAAATATACATTTGTCATTTGTTTATTAAAAAAGATATTGTTGTAAATTATTATTTAAAATAGATATGTAATTCATTAGATTTCAGTAACATAAGATAATCAAATTCAAATTATATTGCTTGTGATTAAATACGGTTTTATTAATTTATTCTTTAATCGATAAAAGATTAATTTAGAGATTTAATTAATGATTAGAAGAGTTACGCATATTTACGGTGTAATATCCCCTCCCTTAATTTTAGATTACTAATCCTTTCTATTTGTCTAATATATTTTACCACAAAAAATTGTTGCAGAACATTCAAATTAAGTAAAAACTGCTTTCTCCTTAGGCAGCATTTCTGTTTTTGTGGTGCTATCTGTCTAATTCTCGTGGCAGGTATTTATGCAGCAGAAGAAAAGCAACCGACTTGTGGAAAAACGGAAAAAGCTCTTGCTCTGTTTGAATTAGCAGAAGACTTATTCTTCAAAGCAAAAGAACTATATCCTACTTGTGGTAAGTTGTATGCAAAAGTATTTATTATCCGAACCATATTGATAAATCTTAGCTGGAAAATCACATAATCCTACTTGGGGTAAGTAGTATGCAAAAAGTATTTGTTATACGAATCATATTGATAAATTTTAACTGACAAATCACATAATCCTATTTTAAAAATTTATCGTCTTTTAAGTCATTCATCATCATTTAAATCATTCCTCATTTAAATTATTAATGATTTAAATCATTAATCATTTAAATCATCACCTTTTAAATAATTAATGATTTAAATCATTCAATATTTAAATCATTAATCATTTAATCATTCATCGTTTAACTACTTCGTCGTTTTAATCATTCATCGTTTAACTCATTCGTCGTTTAAATCATTCATCATTTAAATCATTAATCATTTACAATTTAAACCATTTATCATTTAAATCTTTCATCATTTAATACATTCATCATTTAAATCATTCATCATTTTAATTTTAAAAAAGTATTTCGACGTAAAGGTAGAATATGGAATATATTTTTTTCACATAAAAATACTCATTTAAATAAAAGAAAAATAATTTATGCTATATTTGTTAATACAAACTCGCAAAATAACACAACTTAGTAGAGAAAAAATAATTATAAAAATTGCAAAAACAGAATTAATTATATTTTTGGATAAAAATGTTGTGCAAATTTACAACCGTTTAACTTTTCATTTCTTAAGATATTAGAAATTGATTTAAAAAATTCAATCTCTATTTGAATTTTTTAATTAAAAATACTCAACAACAATTAGAAACAATAAAAAGAAATGTTAATAAAGACATGTTCTTAAATATTTAAAGTAATTAAAAAAAGTTATAGTTATTATTAAAAAAAAAAATATTATCCTAAAATATTAATTTTTATTAATAGATATAGCAGTATTTCATTAAAATTCATAAGTATACGTAGACTTTTGGGAGCCACTATATAAAGGCCGCCATTTTATTTCCAATTAATTCAACGAATTTTAAACTTTGATTTTAATGAAATTTAAAATACGCGTATCTTCCGGAAGCTGTGATAATGGAAATAACAGGCGGGCTGAAAAGGTCGTAGGCTGATACATAGATGACGCTACTAGTATTACATCCATATGATTTTTAGTTAGTTGTAAGCTTCAAAAAGACACGTGTATAAATGTGACAGCTGTTGCACTATTAGAATGTGAGTTATAGCATTTTTAGTCAAGTCACAGCATTTTTAGTGTTCATCACGTGCAATTTATTCGACTGACTGTCGATTGGACTCCGGTGTGAAATGATGGTGCCATGTTTCATCTATTGTCACATATCGACGCAAAAATTAGGGTTTATTACGATTTTACAGCTCCAAACACTGCTTAGAATCATCAATTCGTTGTTGTTTTTGGTCGATTGTGATCTCGCGCGGCACCCACTTTGAACAGAGCTTTCGCATATCCAAATATTCCTTCACTATATGTCCAACACGTTCCTTTGATATCTCCTTCTTTCCTTTGATATATCATGATTAGGTCTCAGCTATCTCAATCCACTTCACTTTACGGTTATCAGGAATTATTTTGTGGACTTTTTGATGTTTTCGTCGGTAACAGCCTCTTTGGGACGTCCACTGCGTGCATCGTCCTCGGTGCTCATTTCGCCTCGTTTAAATTTAGCAAACCACTTCTCTACGGTTGATTTTCCTGGTTCAAAGTCCGAATAATGTTTATCAAGCCAAGCCTTGGCTTCAGTAGTGTTTTTTTCGCCAAAAAGCAATGCTTTAGTTAACACACGAAATTCCTTTTTATCCATTTTTTCAAACTAACAAAAGTTGCTTCACTAAAAATGCTATAACTCCCATACTAATAGTGCACCAGTTGTCAAATGTCAGCCTACGAACTTTTCACCCTACTGTTATATCTAATATTTCAAGTTTCATATTTATACTCTTTTATATTTTCCATACCATAATTTCAAAAAATCTTTTTAGATAATGAAGTTACTCCCGAGGAATGCTTGCTAATAACGAAATCAGACAACTACCTGAAATTCACAAAAAAGTTCATTGCGGACATTAAGGGAAAATTGTCTAATAGTATGTATATTAAAAATTTAATATTTTTTTTAATAATTTTTCAATGTTTAAAAAGGGCTCTACAGGAAAGAAATTTTAAAAATGAAAAAAGCATTATTTTTTAAATACATTTTACTCTTTTCTCTTTCAACAGCAATTAGAATGGTCTTTTCTCTCTAAAGGACAATGCGCCCCAAAAGTATTTAATTTTGAAATGTATATAAAAACTAAAGAAAAGAGATTGAATTATATTTGTTTTATTTGTCTCAATGAATAATACTAATTATAGATAAAATTATGTATTTTACTATACGAAATAAAATCTGACAAATGTGGTATTGTTAAATTAATACGCAAAAATTAACTAAATCAACTACACTAATAACGAGAACTCCATAATACAACTAAATTATGCATCTACCCATAAGCCTTTGATTAACAGACTCCGCAATAATTGACTCCGCGACATCCCGCCAAACTAGTCACATCAAAACTTAACTAAATTTTATTTGAGCGTTGTATTCCCAATAACTAATGTAATACATATTAAATAAACATCACAGCATTTTATATAACCCAACAGATTCAACTCATGAACCATAAGAGATTATAATACACTGATAAAATAAAAAACACAATGACGATTGAAATAAAAGAATGATATATATAATATAATGTTGCTTATACTAAAAAATTAAATCCCAAAATATTGTCATTTAGTAGTAAAGAAGGAAAACAAGAAAGAGCCATCAATCCATTGCACATACGCCCTTTTTCCATTTATATTTGCTGAGAAAGTCTGAATTTGAATTTCTGTCGGCGCAGGTGCCAGTTGTCTATTAATGGTGATATTTTATTGGGGTATAAGGTATGCCATTTTATAGCCGGCATTCTGTAAAGTCATTAAGCAATCTGAGATTAAAAGTCATTAAAAAACAATTAGATTGCACTTAGATCTTGCAAAGTCATTAAAAAATCTGCACTTTAGAGCTGTTAAGTCATTAAACAATCCTGATTTTATTATTTTTAAAGCTGCAAATATGATAACACAACTTTTTATCCATAAAGAAGAATCAGAGAGAAGAATGATAGTAGATAATTGGGTCCATGAAAGCCCATAGGGTGGAGCTTTTTAACTGCGTTTTTCCTTCCTTTTGATGCAGGCCATCCATACCGTATTGTTCGAAGTATCATTTTATTATTTTTCCTAGTGACAAATATCAAATGGCAATTTTATCTAAATTTTGTACAAATAATTACAAATTAAAACACAACAAATTTATACGATTCTAGACAGAAAAATATTTGTTGCAAAAATATAATTATACATTTTATTTTGGAGATTATGTCGACACGATAAACATTCGACGGATTCAGAAAAGAAAAATAACGCAAAGATTTACTTTAAATAATAAATTTAACTCTGAACAAAATGTAGCGACGGCACAAAATAGATTTAACAACAGTGTTTTAAATCAATGTAAAGTTTTTAAGTATAATACATTTATAATGTGAATGTTACATGAAATTCCCAGATCAGAGATTTAGCTAAAGGGCTACCAACGAGTACATAACGTACTTAATTGGTAAAATCGGTATATAATTGATATTTCATTGTTATTGAATAATGAAATAGCACTTCTTCATAATGATTTCAAAACATGTTTACAGAACCTGCTGATCCCAACATACAATACGATACCTTGGTCACAGATCCCGATGTTGTACCTTTAAATGCTGAGTCTATCACTGCTGACCAGAGACCTAAAGATTGCTCAGAGATCTTGGTGACTAAGTATACTAAGAGTGGCGTCTACACCATTTATCCAAAGAATGAACCTTTGAATGTGTACTGCGATATGGATACAGATGGAGGGGGATGGACAGTAAGTTGTGTGTTTAATTTTTCAAAACACACGGTTTCTTCTTTCTTTAACATGAATCATTTTATTACTATACAGTGAAAAAGTAACGTCCGTATTAAGTATTATGGTTATAATAAATTGTACTCTATTACATTTATGTGGAATTTCTACAATAAATAAAAAATTTAATGTTTATATAATGAATAGAACTACGTTGAGATTCTTTCTAGCTAGTTTGATTAATCCTTTAATGAATGAAGTTAACAGTATAAAACTTGAAATTATTTTCCAAAGCAATTTAAATTTGAAATTTAGTTGGCCAAAAATCTGGGAAAGAAAATGCAACATTTTCGTTGTATACAGAAATAACACATATATTAAAGTTATCTGTATCATAGTATATTAAGCGATATTTTTGGATAAGACTGATCTACATATTAAGCAACAAAGTAATAAAAGCAGATAATATGAGTACTGTTTTTTTGCAATTAGTAACATTTTCACAGATTGTAAGCTAAAAATAAAAAAAAAATATTAGACTAGAACTA
Organism: Caerostris extrusa; assembly: GCA_021605095.1. Classification (NCBI taxonomy): domain Eukaryota; kingdom Metazoa; phylum Arthropoda; class Arachnida; order Araneae; family Araneidae; genus Caerostris; species Caerostris extrusa. Next base: position 100,489 of record BPLR01007990.1, on the reverse strand, counting down.
TCAAAAGAAAATAATCAATAAATAATAGTGTAACACAGAAGCAGAAGTAACACAAATACCTTAACCCTATTGTGTAGAATAACATAAAAGTCGGAATGTTGATGTCAAAAACATTCAATGGTTAATTTGGTGATGACGTAATTTGTTTACTTCTGTACGTACCCTAGCAGCCTGACAGTGCCGATTCATATCAAGAATGAGATCTATGATGGCCTTGGATATCTGTGGCCACTCATGAAGAAGATGCGCTTTTAAATCGAAAGGTTACAAAAAATGTCAGATAGTAAATGTGAATGGAAGCCTAACATGTCACTTACATTCTCAGTGGGATATCGTGATAAGCCATAATATCACCATATCACCTATCATTGGTCTATACGATCTATCTATCTCACACGATAATTCTGAGCAGTTGTGATGTTTGCATGTCCACATACTGATCTCGGAATCAAAGTAAATATTATTTACCAGTATCATTATTTCTTTACTTTGATACCGATTATTATGGCGCGGATTTCCATTGTTGCATTTATGGCACGGGTTCCTTCCGACTGTCGTTGGCAGCTTTCAACACATCCTTTTATCTCCCATCGGCTGGCATTGTTGATATCATGTAGTCTATTCTTTTTCCTTTTACAACCTGGCTATTTCAATGTTTTCTCTGAAAATCGATGTACTGATAGAATTAGAGTACTAGCTGTTTTGTATATCAAACACATCTTTTAAAAACATACTGGCATGTAAAAGGTTTCTTTGCCGAATAATTTGCTTATGCCATACACTTTGCTTGAGTTTATCTTGGTGAGTATGCTAATGATAAATTTAATTATAAATTTATATTTAGGAATATGGTATAACTAAATAAATGATCAAGTTATCACAAAAAAAGTTTATTTTTCTGTAACGCTTTTATATAAAATAAAAATTAGATGTTAAATTAATAGTTACTCAAAGACGAGGAAAAAGCTTTTAAAAGTAAATCTGTTCGTTCTCCAGCAGTTATTTGTGTTTAAATTTACACGTTGGTTCGTTCGCTAATATGATAAATTCTCTGTTACTTAACTTTCAGTCACCAATGCACTGAAACATGAAATTGCATAGTATTTCTTGAATTTTTAATGCTTACCTTTATATCATCTACGACTTAATCACAAAACCTGACAAATTTGCCATCAATATGATTGTCAAGAAGATAATTTAGTTTCTAAAAAATTAGTGATTCTTTTTGTAGTATTTTCAGAAAAAAATTATGTAATCTATTAAAAGGATTAAAACTATTTCATACAGAGAGAAAAATTAGATTAAAAATAAAAATAACACGTATCAAAAAAGATTATTATTATTTTTTACAAAAATGTCACATAACAATGTTTTATTTTGTTATTATTTTAGGTAATTCAGAGAAGAGGTTTTTTTCCAGGAATGCAATATTTTAACAAGGGTTGGAGTTTCTACAAAAGAGGATTTGGAAACATTGCAAGAGATTTCTGGTTAGGTATGTATGTTTAAAATATCTAGAAATATTTCTTAAATGTTTCATAATTCATTTCTATTAAAAAGTATTTTCTAACTTTCCTTATTAGGTAACGATAACATATACGCATTGACTAACCAAGCACCATGCGAAATACGTTTTGATCTGGAAGATCACAACGGAGAGAGTCGAAATGCAGTTTACAAAACTTTCAGCATAGATGATGAAGCTGGTGACTATACTATACATATTAGTGATTACAGTGGAGATGCAGGTAATTATTTTGGATCGGTATAGTAGTATTTTTGATGAGGATTCAGTGTGTGTTCTTTTTTACACTTCTTCTGCGCAACAGGCCCTTGCTGGGCTAAGGTCGTCCTGCCTACTGGCAGATTTCGAGACAGCAGATGCTTTTTATTAGACCGTCTTATTAGACCGGGGACCTGATGGCCGTGTGGCCTCTCTGGCTCTCGGTACCACAGGTTTCGGATTCCGGCGGTCGGAGTCCCTGCGGTCACAGAACCCAATCAGGCTTCTCACAAACATCATTCCCAAACTATAAAGGGGCAACTCAGGTCTAGGCATAGTGATGTGGTGTGGTGTAGTAGTAGTATACGTTGCTTACAATTTTTTTATGCTTGATGCATATCTATTTACTTTTACCTATGTCCGTATTAGATACCTATATCCTTTTATCTATCCTATTTACTTTTAGATTGCAAATCATTTAGAATTTTGTTACAGTTGTCCCTTGACAGCACTAGACATTCAAAAGAATATTACTAGGAGTGGTTTCCAAGAATGTAACTTACAAATGTATTGTTCCCATTCCCCATAATAGGAGTTTTACTCGGGTTACTAACATATGATTCGTAAATTCGATTAGTCGAGTAATTTCTAGCAAGCAAAAAAATCTGCCCAACTTAAGGCCCAGTGATAATATGCAGCTGGCTTGGAGAAGCTCCCAGATTCAAATGATTGCTTATTTTGTAATCTTGAATATCCTTTGGGGAGCTGTTTAGAGAGGGGTGGCAACCCAAATGATCTTGCGAGCTACTTTTGAAATGCATCCTAACTCCTCGGGCCGCATATAAAATTATATCTCCCCATATTAGATTTAAACCCACTATAGACAATTTTTTAGTGAAAATGGAAACATAATGAGTTATTATTTTTGTGTTTACTATTATTCTTACATGCAAACATAGATAATATAATAATAATGATACTAAATGCAGGTTGTAAAGAAATATATAACACTAAAAATGAAATTATAAAAAACAGAAATATAAATGAAATATAACTTAATTTTTCTGCTTGAACTCATAACTGTAAACTCATAAATAAAACAGGTAACATCTGTCATACATTCGCAAGAATATTATTTTAAAATCAAAGTTAATTTTTCTCATAATTACAACAATTAATTTTTGAGTATTTGGATGCACGCATAATGTATTTTTTTAATACATTGGATTTCACTACTACTACCATTATAAAATAAATATATTTTGTAAAAGTGTAATAAATCTCACCTGCCGGAAATATATTCAAGGGTTGCCGCGGGTTGGACACTCCTGGTTCAAAGCATATATTAGATGATGAACACGGGATTCTACGTATAAAAATTAAAAATTTCTGAGATCACGCTATGAAATGAGAATGCCCCGAAGAATGGAATTCGGTCAATTCGGAGAATGCCCTGAAGACCTTAATATGAAATATCCGCTTTTATTCCCTTATTTTCGGTTTCTTTTTTAAATTGTATACATTGTAAAATACTTTTTAAATAATACATATTTTTAAATTGTAATAGTTAAATTGTATTGTTTTAATTATTGTTATGATACGATTTAAGACGTATCAATAAAGCGTCAAGGAACAAAAAGAACCCACAAAAATCAATATTCTGCCTGGAAAAATATTAAATAAAATAAAATTGCTTTAGAATGAGTCTTTTCTTAAATGAATAAAAAATTATAACTTATTTTAATTATGATAAGGCTGTTTTTTTGAAAAGTAATACAGTGATTATACTTTAATATTTTTAAAAACCTTATGATCTTATTAGTAATTGTGTGTTATTTTTTTCAATTCCTTCTATTAGCTCCCACTCTCCCTATATATATTTTGTTCAAATTTTCAATCGTTCATAAAATACTTTTTATTGCTCCATCAAGTTCAAATACATTTTTTTAACTTGTAGTGGATGACACTTGATGTTAATACAGTTTTTTCAAATATTAATTCAATAATTAAATTTAATTAATTAATTTTAGTTTTTTTTAGATTTAAGTTGCCTATATCTACCAATAGATGGCGCTAGATAAACTTAAAAAATGAATGAAAATTATTTATAAAGAACTTTCTGCAATATAGTGAAAAAAAAAAAAAAGTAGGAAATGACTTTTAAATTTTTTTGTTATATTACTTGTTCGTGTTATAGGCGATGGCATGAAGTTCCATGACGGTCAAAGATTTGCAACAATCGACAGGGATCATCTCACTGGAGCCACAGTATTACAGGGAGCTTGGTGGATAAACGAATGGGCTTATGTTCACTTGAATGGACTTTATATTCCTGGTGTAGATAGTCCAAAAAGCATTCATTGGCATTTGTGGCACGAAAATGTAGGCTTAGCCGGTGTGGAAATGAAGATCAGACAGGTGTCTTCATAAAGTGCAAAAAATCTGTTCTAGTGCAGTTAGTTTGATTCGCTACATGATTAATGAATAAATTGATTTTAAAACAAAATGTGTCACTTTTTTATGATTCGAATAAAAGAATAATTGGTGTCAGAAACACAAATCTAGGATGGGATTTTTCAGTAGTATTTTGATGTGTATCAAAACTACGGAAACGTATTAGAAAATAAGTCATTTTCTAATACGTTTCCATATTTTGATACATGATTGAATTTTGATACGTTTCCGTAGTTTTGATTTAAATTGAAACGTTGTGTGTTTGCCTCTTAACGCCGCCTTTCAATTTAAATAACCATTACCACAAAATTTATATCAATGGAGATTAAACATTCGCAGCTTATAATATTATCCATAACTTTGAAATTTTTTTTAAAAACAAATTAAAGAAGTTTTTTATTAAAATAGTGTTAATTTAGAGATCATTGAAGATGTCAAAATTATTAATTAGAAATTAGAGTTTAAATATGAAAAATAATTTTTTAATAAATAATGCTGCACACAGTGTTTTGATGTAAATATATAATTTTAAGTGACAAATACTACATGAAAACTTACTATAAAGATCTTATATATGTCAATAATTATCTTGTCGATTAAATTATATCTATATTTGAATGAAAACAGCAGTTTTTGTCATCACATCGAAGGAAAAATGTAATAGTGACACTATATTTAGTTGTGAATATTACTGAATAAGAATGCATTTTTACTTGCTTAGTTATTAAAAGAAAAACGTAGCTTGAAATTTTCTGTTTCTCGCAAAAGCTTTCGCTATGTCACTCGAAATCGATGAGTGGACTCGAAAGATGATTCTTTCGCAAGTGATTTTGTTAAATATTTTGGAATAACAATTTAACAGAATATTTTTATCTAATTATCAGACTACTTCCTTAGGCGGATTGAGAACTCTAGAGCAGCGGTCTCCAAACTACGGCCCGCGGGGCAAATCCGGCCCGCCAGTGTCATCAATCCGGCCCGCGACAGCGAATAGCTTATTGTTGCTGTAATAAGTTGGATAAAAACACACAGAATGATAATAACTCGGTTTTATTGACTTGCTGGGTAAAGCTTAATGACAAGCATAATAAGCAGAAAATTTTACTTAAGCATAACAACTAACAAATAATTGAAATGAATCCCACTAAGATTATAAACTAGTGAACATCCCCGCCGTACTCGGCGACCAGTCTAGAAAATATATCAAATGGCAGAAAAATTAAAACGGTTTGGCCCTTGGTACTTACTGGAGTAAACAGTATGGCCCTAAGGCTGGAAAGTTTGGAGACCCTGGTGTAGAGGATAAACTCAATTTTAATTGTTATTGAAAAATTATCTTAAATCTTATACCTTTTAAATAATGCGTTTACTTTTTAAAAATTCCAATTAATAGTGCATCCAAATTAAACTTAAATAATAAGAATAAACAGACATTTTGATGTTCACGTCCTCTGTTTTGGATAATTTTATAAGTATTGAATGGAAAATTTTATAAATATCAAAACATTTTCGATAAAAATTACATACATTACATCGTAAATTTCAGATCAATAATTATTGCACAGGTCTATTTAAAAAAGTATGCAGTATGGTAATCCCTAAATTCAAATATGAGTGTCAATAATGTGAAAAGTTTCGTGTACCAGAAACAAATTTAATTCAAGTAGATGTTCTGTTACTTGGAATACATTATATTTGGAATTATTACGTATAGGAATACATGATTCTATTGTATATTTAAATGCAAGAAACATCGTGAAAGTACATATTAGAAACAGGATATCTGAAAATCATTGTTTCCAAACACCTTCAAAAAAGCAAAATGCAATATATTTTTTTAAAAACATTTAAATATATTTAAGAAAAAAATAATAAGACAGTATACTAAAAAAATTATGCATAAGAAGCTATGATATTTTAATAATGTAACTCGTTTTACTTTTAATTACAAAATACACAACTGCCTTGATGATAGTTCAAGCTTTTGAAGTCACATCCATTAGGAATGCTCTTCCACTACTATTATTGTTGGAAACATTTTTATTTGCTTGTAAACCATCGGTGGCTGATTAGTAGCAATCGTCTTGACAATAAATTGCAAAGTACCCCAACTTTTTTTATAAGACGGCAAATTCGCTATTCAAGGGAGATGTCTTGACTTGGTACTTTAAGATGTATGTTCGTTGATGCTGCTTTATCTCAATTTATCCAAATGTTGATTAAGAAAGGTATGTAACATCAGTAACTTCATATTTACGTTCTTCGCACTTCTATCACGAAATCGTGCATCAATTAGCGGGTGAGGTATTCATCTGAGATTCCACGCGTAAATATCTGCTTAATACTGTTCATAACATCGTCCTTATAGATAATTAGAAACACATAGTAATAATTTAGTAGCATTGCCTTTCTCTTCGCCATCATCCTAATCGTCTTCGCTGACATTCCTCATCAAAATTATCATTTTCGACTGTATGAAATGCTTAACCGTACATAGCCCAAACAGCTACACATTCCAAAAATTAGTTGTTATCAAATCTGACGATCTACGTAGTCACTTAATACTGTAATTGCTACTAATTAACATTTCTTGATCGAAGATCTCGATAAGAGATAAGGTCGATTAGATTAAGTCTCCAGTAATTGCTGTAAACATGAATTTATTTCTCATTAAGATGACACTACATAGTTGATCAAAAGAGCTAAACGATTCTATGTCCAAGTTACCATCAATTATTTGGATAACAGGATCTGAAAATGAAAGAATTCGTGAAATCGCACCAAACTGTCGCCTTTGGATAATAGTTGCTCATTTACTCTCATAAATTAAACACTGTCACTGAACCCCGTTAAGATTTTGAACCCCGTAATGACTCTTTTTATCGCTTGTTTCTTCAAATTACTAGACGAGCTTTAATAGCACTATAAGTGTTAAAAAACTATCAATTTGTCACATTTTTTTGTAATCAGAATTTATGTTACTTCTGCTGATTCTTCTCTGCTGAAGTTTCATCAGACAAGTTATACGTAACTCTCAATCTTGTATCAAAGTAAAATTTTTGTATCTCAATCAAAGAAATTGATTTCCGGTAGATGGCGTTAGTAACATCTGGTTAACTAACGCCATCTACCGGAATCAATTTCTTCTTTTTGTCAGTATTATAGAAAAAGCATTCGTCGTCGCTTTTCCATTTAAGGAAATAATCAGCATTAATCACACAATAACTTGCCCTACACCTACTTCATGATAATAGTAAAAAGCATTCATCGATTATTTAATAATTAATTCTTTTATAATCATCGCCATTTCCGCACTTAAGAAGAAGTATTCGCTTTAACGTCCTGTGTTTGCAAATGTTTTAATAAAAGATTGTTTTAATGATAAAAAATATTTCTAATGCAGGCTGCACTCATGCATTTTTATTTTTCCATTTTTAAATGAAAATTTAGTTTATAAGGACTTTCTGCCTATACTATGTATAGCAATTTAGAGCGAGCAAATGCCGATACAACGTTTTCTGCAGACATTAATGAAAGATTGTCAGTCAGAAAGCAGCTATGAAACTGTGGAGAATCTTATCCGTAACCCATCCCAAGATAATTTTAAACAGTCATTTTACTTAAGTGCAAATGAACTTTGAAGTAATTGAACTAAATTTCAAATGGAACCTTTTATATCAATTCAATAAAATATTCTGAAAGTAAACGGAATATTTCTAAGTCAGTAGGCTTAGAAGTGTTTCTTTTACTTTCATTCTTTAGTGTTTTAAGAGTTTCTTTTTGCTTTCATTTTTCTTTTCATTTCTTGTTTTGTTTATTTATGTATTCTTGTATATTTATGTATTCTTGTTCATTTTATTTATGTATATCAGGATTTCTTAAACATGTTCATCACAAGAATTCCTTTTTACAGTTAAGTGAAGGTTACGGGCATTTTCAAATAATTATAATTTTAAATGAATAAAATAAATTACGAAATAAAAGTAGTTATAAAAAAAACATTGGTTAAAAAAACATGAAAATCATTCAATATGTGTATTAGACAAGCAGAAAAATATTTGACTTCATCATTTGTATCTGGATGATAGACTGGCAACTGGCGTACCGATTACGGAGTACCAACAGGGGGAAATACCCCTTAAACCTCCTCGTCTTAATTCATAAATATGCTTGGAATTATAATTGGCTGCTTAATTATTGTAAGTAAAATTTAAGATATAAGTTTCTAAAAATTCAAATTAAAGTAGGTACTCAAAAAAAAAAAAAAAAAAAATTTAAAATACTATTGATAAAAAGTAAGATAAAAAATAAAAGAATTTAAAAGTTAAGTTTTAAATTCGGTACAATTAGGGACCAGTTGTCGATGCCATAAACATATTGCAAAAACGTAAACAAACAAACTTCTTTGTTTACCAACACACTCAAGGGATTATGCTGAACGGTGGGAGTCAATGGGTGAATCTGAAAGGTAAAATGTTAAAAGTGTCCTCACAAAAAAAAGGCCGATCTCAGAACCGTAATTCTTTTTATTTTTATAATTTTTATTTTTGCTTTCGATTTTATACTTTTTATTTGGTTTTCAATTTTAAAATTTTTTTTGATTTTCGATTTTATAATTTTTTTCTTTTTTTTTATTTTTTATTTCTGATTCTTTTATTTTCCTTTGGATGATAGAGCTATTTTAATTAGTGTGACACATTATTTCATTATTAACATAACTTTCAATATCATTAAAATGAATGTAAATTTTAGATATTTTCTGAGTTAATTATGTTGGTATTTGCAAATTATTCTTTTTAACTTCTTCGTTGGTTGAGATGTCCTCGTCTAAACTTTTAATTTTCTTATTTAAATAATATAACGGTTTTTCTTACTATTCTTTTGCTGACTTACATTTTGAATAATTATTGAGTTCCTTTTCGTTTACTGCTTATCATTAAAAAAATTGTTTTCTTAACTAATTACAAAATACGAGCATATCATTTTATAATAATTAATTTACCTGAAATAAAGTTTTTTTCAAGGATGCGTTTTTAAATGCAATTAATAGTATACAATTTACTCATACTATTGATGCTATTTTATACTAAATTACATCTCTGTAATAAATGGAGAGTTAATTTTTAACAAATGCGATAATTTTCTTAATTAATAAAATAATTAGTGCATAATTTTTCGTATACACAAACGATCTCAATTACCAATATAATGCAATGTAACATTTCGTGGATCAAACATTATATAATATTTTTATGTGATAGTGGATTATTATTTTATCAAAAGAATGCAATAGATGGCGCTAGTTTTCGTTCCCGAAGTGTACTTACTGAACCGAAAATGAGGAAAGAGATGGGAAAGGTGCTAGTTGTTAAAAAGAAAACATGCAAAGGAAGGTTTTTACAAACATAATTTTAGTGATTCTTACATTGTTACGTATGTGTATATATAACTGTAAATAAATTTTATTTGTAATAAATAAATAAAAAATAGTTGCCTCTAAAAGATCCATCCTTACATTTATATCAGTTCATTTCTGATTTAAAAGTGTTTCGTTTATTTTCAGAATATTTTACTTATGTATATCAGAATTTCTTAAACATTTCTTAACATAACAAGATAAATATACAGATAAGTATACTGCATAATTACATACTATACTGTATAATTACATACTATACTGTATAATTACATACTATATTGTATTATAACGTACATATATACTGAACAGATATATATATACAGATACATACAGGTTACGGACATCTACAGATAGTTATAATTTTAAATGAATAAAATAAATTACAAAATAAAGTATTTATTAAAAAAATATAGATTAGAAAAAACTTTAAAAAACTCGAACAGGTGTACTAGACGGAAGACAAGCAAAAAAATACTCGACTTCATCATTTCTAACTGGATGATAGAGCTATTTTGTAATATATATGTATAAGTAAATTGAGTATTTGCAAATTAAATGACACAGCTCACATGTAATTTCCAAACTACTTGTATTATGGCATAATTTTGAGGATAAATGATTTTTATACAGATCAACGGCTTTGTGGTATGAAAACATGAGTTAATTTTACGCCTGGTATGCTGTAATACTTCATGTAAAAATTCCTGACTGAATTTGGGGGTTAGTGAACATAAACAGATTTCACTCATTAAATTTCAAGAATCCCTTAAGCTCTTTTCACTTCTCCATAATAAAAAGACTAATTTTCTAATTTCATTAATAATAATTATTTAATGTCATTATGTATATATGTTTAATTTAAAATAAAAATATAATAATAAGTTAGCAAAGAATTCCATACGTAATATTGCATCGATTTAATATGTTTTATATTATTATTTATTTTTTTTTTATTATGTTCGATTTTCGAGACAAAACGCTAAAGTATGTAGTCAAAATGGTTTCTATTTGTGGATTCTTTTAACATTCATATTTTTAGAATATGTGTTGAAAAATCTGTGTTACTTAACTGGCCTTTAATCCTATAAAAAATGAAATAAATTCTTTAAAATATATTTGTTAAAGATCGAAGTTATTGACAGCACACTGAGTTAAATTTTTTTAGTTAAGAAGGTAATAAAAAATGGGTTACCGTATCTGAGCATGTGAGTTATTGATAAATGCTCAAAGTTTTTAGTTTGCAAAAATTATTAACATTAAATCAATATTTTTCTGATATTTAAATGTTTACTGTTCCAGCAAACTAGTTCTGTAACTTGTTTCATAACTTAATCATTATTAACAATCTTAAATATTTCACAAAAGAATTACTTCAATTGATTTAAGTGAGATTGACATATAATCAAGTGGACTGCAATAAAAGCAATGACGAGAAGCAAAATATTAACGGAATAAATTATCTTAAAAAAAAATAATAAATTGGCCTGTATATTATCATAATAAATTGACCTGTAAAAAATTAAATGTGTCTAAATTGTCCATTGTATAATCTATGTTTTTTGTACTATGTGTGTATAATAAAAGCTTTTTATTTATTTTGAAAAACGAAAATTTTTTTTCAGACGTGTTTCAAGAAAGCCTGGTATATTCTAAAAAAATATATTCCAGGCATATTCCATATTGAAGGATATGAAATAACGTGATCTTCAATACATTAAGATATTGTGATATCAAAAATTTAACATTGACATGGATGGCATGTTTGATGGAATAAATTAATTGGACAAATTTATTCCGAATTGAATACTTTAAAATTTCATGTAATTAATAATCATTTAAATACCAGTTTACAAAAATTATATAAATATTTTTAATGGTTTTTCTAATGCTTGATTTTTTAAGAAAAAAAATGATGAAATACCAGGGTTTTTTAAAAAAAAAATTTTTTGCTTAATTTACTTTTGCCCGAAAAAAAAATTGATGAAAAAATATCTTTTTAAAAAACACTTTCTCCATACTATAATCAGGTTTTCAAAATTTATATTGAGTAAATGATAAAAAAACCCAAAAATAAACTAATAAAATTTTATTTGGACTGTGAAAGACATAATACATTTTAAGTAATCTTGTTTTAAATCTTTCAGCTTTGCTAATCAAAAAATTACGATGATACAGTATCAATTATATAATTTTCCATCTTATGAAGGCCTTGGTCTAATCTTCATTTCCACATGGGCCAAGCCTTCATTTTTGTGCCACAAATACCAATGAATGCTTCTTGGATCATCTATGCCAGGTATGTAAATTCCATTCAAGTGAACATAAGCCCATTCGTATATCCACCAAGCTCCCTGTAGTACTGTAGCTCCCCTAAGGTGATCCCTGTCTATTGTTGCAAATCTTTGACCGTCATGGAACTTCATACCATCGCCTATAACACGAGACACGATTACACATAAGTTCATAAGGATTTCAAAATATTAAAAAGTAAAATCACTATGCTACTTCTCTCCCTCCTAAAAAGCCCTATCATATTTAAATAAATAATATTTTTTATTCATTCCTGAAAAAAGACTCATTCTACAGCACTTTTATTTCTGTTCATATATTTTCCAGACAGAATATCAATTTTTATGGATTCATTTTGTCTTCACTCATTATTGATGCATCGTATATTCTGATCATTAACACTGTATGACATTTAAAAAAAAGAAAAAGAAAGGGATATTTGATACTATGGTCATCGGGGCATCATTCATTCTCATTTAATAGCGTCATCTTATATTTTTTTTTGTATATCTGGGACCTCGTGCTCATTATCTAATATATTCTACAGACAGCTCTCCGAAATATATGTGATAGCAAAATACGCAACCATTTGAATCTGGGACCGTCTACAAGTCAGCTGCGCATGTTATCACTGGACTACAAGTTAGGCAGATTTTCTTGCTTTCTAGTTATTACATCGAATTTGCAAGTTACATGAGGGCGACCACAGATAATCCGTAGTACTGCAGCTACCGAAAGGTGATCCCTATCCACTGTTGCAAATCTTTGACGATCATGGAACTCTCCTATTACATCTCCTATTACATGAAAAAATTTTATGCATTTATTTATAAGTCAAGTGAGAATTTCAAAAATAATTCAAAAAATCCTAACATTTCGCTTATTCTTTTTGAGAACAGCCTTATATTACTTTTAAATAAAAATTTTTTTTTTTTAACCTACGCCCATCTGTAGCTGTTCAGTCATACGACGCCGAGCCTCCCAGTAACGAGCAGAAATGTCATCAGGCACGTCGATAAGTTCAGTGCAGTTGCCCAGGCGATCGCCATCCATATTGGGGATCTGATGCAATGGTCAGATCCATGTGAAGCCAAATCAATATGGTGGAGGTGTGCCCGAAGGCGGAAGCGTGCGACAGCTTCAACGCGTCCAGGTACATAGGAATATGGCCCTCTGTGGCAAAGGCATTTCGAACCTTTATTGCCGCACAAGTCCTTGAGGCGTTTGGTGGTGATAGCTGCAGTGATATGGTTGCACTGTGTCCTGAGTGTCAGTGGAAACTCCGGCTGGTTCGATTGAACCCCGCGCATCGTATTTCTCCGTCATAGTTGCTGTTTTTTATCACGGCCAGAAAGTTCTCAAAGAGATTGCAGTATCATCGGCCACCGATTTCTTTCACCTCAGACAGTTAAAATAAATTGAATTTCATCTTCTTCTTGAATTCTTCTTTATACCTTCATCCATTCTTTCTTCATTTTTTTCTCTTCAACGTCCTTTCTTCATCCATTCTTCCTAGAATCCTTCTGCACTGAAAAAATTATTATTAATCCAATCGAAAATAATTACCTGCATTTCCACCGTAACCTTTAATATGTATAGTATAGTTGCGAGATTCATCATCGATACGGAAACTTTTGTAAACTGCAAATCGACGCTCTCCTTTGGCATCTTCCAGATCAAAACGTATTTCGCATGGTGTTTGGTTGGTCATTGTATATATGTTATCGTTACCTGATTAAGAAATTTCTTTTAATATAAAATTAATTATGGAAAAACATTTAAGAAATATCTCTAGATATTTAAAACTTTCATACCTAACCAGAATTGCTTTTCGAGGTTTCCAAATCCTCTTTTGTAGAAACTCCAACCGAGATTAAAGTATTTCATCCCTGGATAATAGGCTCTTCTTTGAATTATCTAAAATAATAATAAAATAAAACGTTATATTTCAGTTGCTATAACAGGTCTTTTTTTATGACCATAGCAATAATAATCTAAGTTTTTTATTTTATTTATTATTATGTATTGATGTTTTATTTTGTTCTGCGGGAAGTGCTTTTACTTCCTAATGATGAATCATTCATATAAAATTGTCATCCATATAGATAAAAATTAACGCCAATTTATTAGTTCTTGTTACTTAGTTCTGATGATAAGCAGGTATTCAGCAAAAATTCAACAAATATTGATATTATCTTTTAATCCGTTAGTAGTACCACACGCTGAAAGTTCGGGTACCTCGTTAAACCGTCGGTTCCAGTCTAATCGGCTCCAAGTGAAAAAAAAAAAAAAACAACTGTAGGGTAGAGAGTCTAAAAAAAACAGTAGTAGACAACAGCAGCGAAATAAATGAAAAATTTTAATACATCAAAAATAATTCAAAGTAGTTTAGTCTAACTTGTGTTGTACAGATAAATTATTAGAATTTTATTTCTGTTCACAATATAAAATGTTCATTGTCAAACTTAGATTCTTTTTCAATTAAATTTCTAATTTTAATTACATTTTGAAATAGTATTTCAATACTATTAAAAAGTCCTTGCACTCAAAGGCAACTCAGCCTAAATAGGGAGCTTATCAGTATTATCCATTTACTTACATAAAAAGCCAACAGCCATACCATGCTGAATATACCGGTTCTCGTTAGATCACCGAAGTCAAGTCATTCGAGGGTGGGTGGGAAAGGGGCACTGAGCCAAAGAGCTTTTATCCCCATTTTCTAAAAGGTGCAATTGGCTAAGTGATTTAAATGAAATTAAGTGGAGAAAAATAATAATAACAGATAAAGCAGAGGTGGGGGGTTTGGGCACCGAAGTCAAGCATCATTGGGCGATCCTCATCAGTACTTGGGTGGTGACCACCTGGGAAAACCGCATTCCGTTGGCCTTCACAAATTTGGGACCTGAATGGCCGGGTGTCTAAAACTCTGGCGCTCGGTGCCACATGTTTCGGGTTCGAAAAAATGCCATGGATGTTTGTTTCTGGTTCGGAATCCACTTTTAGCCGTAGATCCCAGTCACCTATGACTGTAAGAGCGTCACGGAGCCAAAGTCAGACTTCTACCTACGGGTGCTCCATCACAACAGAAGCTGCTTCCTTCCCTTCAATCATGAGTACGTTGAGCTCGTGGGCTTGGCCAGCCAAGTGGGATAAGAAACAACAACAACAAAAAAACATAAAAACTGGGTTCTTCATTTTTTCTAAAAGTTCCATGTAAAAATAGACGAAAATAATCTGCTAAATAAAAATCATAACGCACATTACAGGTGTCACTTTTTCTTCTACATAGTAAATTGTGCTTCTGTTAAAAAAATAAGTGCATGTGTTGAAAGTTAAAGCACAACTTACTGTCCATCCACCTCCGTCTGTATCCATATCGCAGTACACATTCAAAGGTTCATCGGGTTTAGGATAAATGGTGTAGACGCCACTCTTGTTGTACTTACTCCCCTGAATCTCAACGCAATTTTTGGGTCTATCGCCAGCAGCGATAGATTCAGCATTTAAAGGTACAACATCGGAATTCAAAGACAGAAAATCATCATCTATGTTGGATTCAATGGGATTTATAGGTTCTGTAAACAGCAATTGAAAATGTTGTTAACTATTTTATTACTAAATATTACTAATTTAAAATTTTAAATTGCTAGATTTTGAACTAACGACACCACCATATTACACTTTCATTGGAGTAATTCAGATTAGATTCTATATGAACTTTATGTAACACTGAATTGTAATTGGTTTTAATTATAAAGTACACATAAAATTTAAAGATAGTACATTTATTTTAAAATTATTTTAACTTGTTTTATTCCATTTATTGAATATTTATATTTGTAAAGTATATCTATTATTCATTAAAGCAGGCTATTTCACTTTTATTAAGATATTTATGCATTTTTCATTTAAGAGAATTGTTTATTCAAGCAATATCATCCACAATCTATGTCAATGTCACTTAAAAGTTATTTCCAGTTCTAGGCTTTTTTTTTTTTCAGTTTTTAGTTTATTAAAATCAAGAAAAATATTTTTTTTTTTTTTTTATTTTCTATTAAGGAATAAAAAAAAAAAAATTATAGTTGATTATAATGATCGCAATAAATGAATTTAGAAGTGAAATTGTTTGCATTGTAGATATTTAATAGAAATACCAAATTTAAACACAGCATTTAACGTCAAACATTTCTTATGTTTTATTCACTCCCAAAATATCTGTCTTTTTAACGTTCTTTAATTAATTTTTTTAATTATTTTTATAACATCAGTCAAAATCTTGAATTTCTCAAATTTATCGAAATTTAGAAAGATTCAAATATGCAATTTAATATGATTATTTTTATACAATTGCAATTAATCTAAATTTAAAAATAAGTACTTTGTATAATTATTTAATTTTTGTGGCAACCAGAATTGTAACTGGATGTGGTTGGATTGAGGTACTTGATGTACATGTTTGAGATCTCACAGCTTTATTTACACACGCACAAACACCCCACACATACAATGATAACATATTTTAAAAACAGATAATTATTTATTCGTGGAAGAATTCTAAGCCAAAAACCTGATACTCAGCTACTCATAGGCTGCCCGAAAGATACTTTCTCTCCGGGTGAGAGTCTGTAAGCAAACTATTGCGCCGGAGTGCGCTGAATATACTTCCTCTCGGGATGAGAGACTATAAACTAAACGTTTCTCAACAGAAACGCGGGGTTGTGCTGTACTTCCTCTCTGGGTGAGAGTCTCGATGCCGACTGACCATTTCTCATGAACACTAAAGGAGCTTGCTCTTGTCAATGTGAAGGAGGAAGCACGGTTACATAACAATAATTTACTAGAGCCGATGCAATAAAATGAGAATTTTTTAGTACGATTCATTCTTATTTTAATTTAATAACTTTTTTTTTATTTCTAATCTTTTCAGAAACACTAATGTATGTTTTTTTTTATTTATATTTCATTCCAGTTTTTAACAAATATTATAATGTTATCGTATATTTAATTAAACTAAAAGTATAAACATTTTACAGGACGCTATAACAAAAAGCGTGTAATATCGACTAATACATTTTTGCAAAATATAAAGAACCAATATCAATTTAATTCAAAAAAAAAAAATTTTCATCATTAAACATCAATGCCTGTATAAGTAGACACTTTTTTTCTCTCTATAATTTCTGGCTCTCCTAATTGCTATTGATATAAAAAGAGTAAAATTTAAACAAGTAAAAAAAAAAAAATTAAATATTTTTGTTACACTTTTGAAAACTTTTTCGGCAAAAGTTAGTTAAAAAGAATTGAAAATTAAGAATTTATAAAATAATTATTAAAATTTCCTATATACATACGTTTAAAGAATTTTTCTTTAATTTCCGAAATGAATTTTCTTGTGAATTTCAGGTAGTTTTCTGATTTCTCTTTAAGCAAGTTTTCCTCAGTTATAACTTCGTTATCTAAACAAATTACTTAAAATTAGGAAATCGAAAACATAAGATAATATAAATAAGACATTTGATTTTTAAAGAATTTAAAACTTTTATATGAGTGGGTTGCCATGCAAAATATGCCAATTCTCGCCAAGGTTTTAAATCTCACTGCATTCTAACAGGGGATCCTAGCAATGACTTGGCAGAGTTAGTAATTAACACGAAGTGACACCAGGCTAATATAAAGTATCAAATATTATAAGTATAATAAAATGTAAAATGTAACACTATTATATGCATAAAAGAAAGCGTAAATGAAAGTATTTTTAATTAATAGTCGAATGTAATTCTATATCGTTAATCTAATAACATAAAAATATTTTAAAGTAGGATCTGGTATAGGTATAGGTGAATACTTGTTGTTGTGTTTGTTGTTGTTACCTATGGCTTTATTAGAATTCAATCCATACTAATTTGGCCTCTTCCGTAGAAACAAAAAAGCATATAAACAAATCGAAATTACAAAGGGAAGAGACCAGACATTCTTAACAAAAACTTTCAAAAGGCATTAAAAACGAGTTAAATGTTCTAAAAATAAAAATTTAAAACGCTAGAAGCACCCTAATAAAAGTCTGAGTGATCAGGACATGCTTTCTCTGGCCCTCCAGTAAAGAGTACATCAATCACCCTTCTGTTGTAATTTGCTGTGTAAGTTGTTGAGTCCAGTCCGTGAAAACAAGTAGACGGACTTTATTCATTTTCTCTGTCTTACATAAAACACTTATAACACAGTTCACAATCCCTATTTTCGTTAGATTTTCGGCCAGTCAGTCGTGTCCAGTTCTTAATCTGAAAATTGGCAATAGTACAATTTGAGAGTTTTTCCACTCAATTTTTTTCTCCTCATCCCTGAATTTTTCGCAGACTTTTCCTTTGGTGTTAGATAATAATTCACTGATACACGAAGACTTAATTTTATATCGTATAGTTCTTCTAAAAGAGTCAAGAGGGACAGGGCATTGACCAGGAACTTCTTTTGTTCCTGTACTAGCGAATACTTCTTAATATAATTTTATTGAAATCAATGCCAATGAAAATACTACAAACTATAGTCTCTGATGGATGCTTGTGTGATAACTATATGAATTAATTTTTTGATTTTTTTTTTTTTTTTCATTTATTTAGAGTTTACTGTGATTTTAAATCAATTTAATGTAATTTTTCTATCTACGTAATTTTTGATTTAATACTATTTGTTTCTAATTATCTTAACTCTAGGGTATGTGGAAACTTTAAATTGTTAGATAATTTTTTTTTTCAGAAAGGATTATCCTAATTTCTGAAAAATATGAAAAGATTGTACTTTTGTACAATGTTATGTTTTCCTTGTAATTGTTTTCTTTGAGCTATATCGTGTAAAATTTTGTCCCATTTGACTTCGGCAGTTATATAATACTTGCGTGATGATTATTTTTTCACCTAGAATTTTCTGAACTCTAATTTTGCAAATTACACTGTTACTTTCAGTAACAAAATTGCATTATTTTTCTAATTTTTCAAATAAATGAAAAAAAAAATTGAAATATTATTTTATTATTTAAGAATGCGCGAAACTTTGCGTTTGCGTTTGACAACGAAACAAAATTCAGGTTCTATCTTTTAATTAAAATCTTATTTTTCCTCTCTCATTTCTTTCCAATGCTGAGAATTTATCCATAACTCTTCGGCCTCAAAATATCAATTTTATTTACATTTTATTAAAGGACGCCATTTAAATGTGGCAATAATTTTTATCGGCTCCTAACTAATTTTATCTAATTTAATTTTAAGTCAATCTAACTAATTTTGCGTTACTCCTAACGTCACCTATATGAGTTATTGAAACCTTATGAATAGTAGTTAAACATTAGTTTGATCGTTGCACTCGAAAGCTGAATACCCAGAACTTCCTAAGTATTGTACCTTGTACAATGTTATGTTTTCGTTATAATTTTCTTTGAGCTGTATTGTGTTATACACTGAAGTGACAAAAGTCATGGGATACCTCTTAATATCGTGTCGGCCCTCCTTTCGCCCGGCGAAGTGCAGCAACTCGACGTGGCATGGACTCAACAAGTCGTTGGAAGTCTTCTGCAGGAATATTGAGCCATGCTGTCTCGATAGACGTCCATAATTGTGAAAGCGTTGATGGTGCAGGATTTTTTGGGCACGAACAGACCTCTCGATGATGTCCCATAAATGCTCGATGGTATTCATGTCGGGCGATCTAGGTGGCCAGATCATTCGTTGGAATTGTCCAGAATGTTCTTCAAACCAATCGCGAACAGTTGTGGCCCGGTGACATGGCGCATTGTCATCCATAAAAATCCCATCGTTGTTTGGGTACATGAAGTCCATGAATGGCTGCAAGTGATCTCCAAGTAGCTGAACATAAGCATTTCCAGTCAATGTTCGGTCCAGTAGCACCAGAGGACCAAGTCCATGCCATGAAAAAACAGCCCACACCATTACGGAGCCACCACCAACTTGAACAGTGCCTTGCTGACAGTTTGGCTTCGTGGGGTCTGCGCCACACTCGAACCCTACCATCAGCTCTTACCAACTGAAATCGTGACTCATCGGACCAGGCCACGGTTTTCCATTCATCTAGGGACCAATCGATATGCTCACGTGCCCACGAGAGTCGCTTAAGCGATGACGTTCTGTCAGTAAAGGCACTCGAGTAGGTCTTCTGCTGGAATAGCCCAAGAAAGCCAAATTTCTCCGCACAGTTCTAACAGACAAGTCCCTTGTACGTCCCACATTGATTTCTGCGGTTATTTGACGCAGTGTTGCTCGTCTGTTAGAATTTACGACTCTTGCAGACGTCGCCGGTCTCGGTCGTTAAGTGCAGGCGGTCGACCACTGCGCTGTCCATGGTGGGATGTTATGCCTGAAATTTCATACTCTCGGCACACTCTTGACACAGTGGATCTGGGAATGTTGAATTCCCTAACGATTTCCGAAATGGCATGACCCATGCGTCTAGCTCCAACTAACATTCCGCGTTCAAAGTCTGTTAATTCCGTCGTGCGGTCATCATCACGTCAAAACCTCTTCACATGAATAACTTGAACAGAAATGAAAGCTCTGCGAAAGCACTGTTATACCTGTTCTACGCGATGCTACTGCCATCTGAAAATTTGCATATTGCTATCCCATGACTTTTGTCACTTCAGTGTATTTTATCTCATTAAATATCAAAATAACTCTGATGATTATTTATTTGAGTCGTGTTGCACTACAATAATGATTTACAGAATGATTTTCAGGGAAAACCGCATTGCATTTGTATGCCGGACCGAGCTGTCAGAGTCAATTAGAGGTTACAATTGTTGTGAATCCATAATATGAGGCGATTAAAATTAACAATATCTTCATAAATCGAAATCAGATCAGCCTATTTGTTAAATGCATAGGCTAATTTTTTTTTACATCAGGGATTGTATAGTTTCTTATGAACGGAGCCCAGCGGGTACAATAAGGGTGGGTATCCTTTTTCATATGGCGAATTTCATGGGCAACAGCCCTTTAATTAGGGATGATATGACAGAAAATACGAGACTCAAAACCAAATAATTCATCCGCCATTGCAAAATGTGTTTCACACTTACTAACGTATCGATTCTGTTATCAAAGCTGTCAATTCAATGCACATCGCCTACAAAGAAAATTTCTGTGAAGCACGCTATTGCCAACCACGAATGATGTAAGAAAAGAAACTGACCAAAACGGTGTATATGCTTGCATAGATAAACACAGAAAATATGAATTTTTTTTTACAGTAAATATATTTGAAAATGATAATTAGTATTTTTCAGTATGTCTGTTTCATTTTCAATTTGTTATCAAGAATTATAAATAAGAAAGAAGAAAAAACATTTTTTTTCAAAAAAAATTGCTTCAGAATATTCCCATTACTAATTAATAAACAACAGTACTTCACAAAGTAAATGGTATTGGCCATCTTTTTATACATTAATGTACCGTTATTGAAACAAAAGGGATTGACTCAGTTAATTGACCACTATGTTTATTCTATATTTATTACTTATTATGAGAACATTTTTCTTAAACATCTGAATTGTGGCAAATAACATCACCCCTCAAAACACTTCCGCTCAAATTCCTAACCAAAACACTCCAACTCCATTTCCTTCCAAATAATAATACCGAAATCTATCAACTACTATTAATTTTAAAGAATTCGATCAACTCTTCTCCTCATACGGCATCCAAATCATGTTCAATAACCTTCAAGCTTCCACCACCAAAGAAGATAAATTATTCGTCATTCTGCATGGATTTTCCTCTTTCCTCAACAAATCTAATTAATGTCTGCTCTCTTCACTGGACAGTTACTCGTTCATTTTATTTCTCTCCCATGTATTTTAATTACTTCCATCACTTATTATTAAAATTATAATAATAATAAAATTAAAAAAAAAAACCTCACTCTATTAAACTTTCTTTTAGTATTTGGGCAAGATTCCTTTCAGTCTTTACCGCTTTTTACAATGCTCTTTCATTTTTCCAATGGACAATCCAAGATAGAAGCTAACGGCTGTTGCGCAGCCACGGAGCTTCACCAAAACTCAAATCATCATTAAACATCTGAACATGAGAATAGTCGTACGATTCCAAATAAATCTGTTGAGAACCACCTGGTCGTTGAATACTTACCACAAGTCGGATACAATTCCTTAGCTTTGACGAATAAGTCTTCCGCTATTTCAAGTAAAGCCAAAGATTTTTCTGGTGGACCACAAGTTGGCTGCTTTTCTTCTGATGCATTAATGCCTGCCATGAGAATTAAAAGACCAACACCACAAAAACAGAAATACTGCCTAAAGAAAAAGTAAATTTTAAACTGTAATAATTTTTGTGATAATTATGTTAATAAAAGAGAGAAAATTATGTTTACAATATATTTTTATCAATCCAAAGGCATTTGTGATAAATATTAATAAATGTTAATTAAAATTAAACTTCTAATAATCTCATGACAATTTTATTGAATACATTTTTAGGGGTTTTAATTTGCTTCTTTTGACAATGCCTTCTAAAAACTTTATAAAATACATAAATTCATTTGATATACTTAGTTTATATAAGAAATATGTCTAAATTGTACAAGTATTTTTTCATTAAGAATTAGATATTTATTTGAAATTTTTAAACATTAAAATAGAAATAAAAAAAAAAACATATTTAATATCAAGAAGCGCAATGCTGATTTTAATTACTTTTTAAGCCTATAGATATCTAATGATTAAATATCTGGCAAAATTATGTTTAATTTAAAATTTAAATAGCATATAAAATGTTTATTTCGCATATAAAACATATTTAAACATATTAAAGCTTATAAACATATTTTTTTTTTTTTAAAAAAAGAAATGCGGGATTTTCCTTTAAATCAGAAGAAAAACAAATGTTTCAGTAATTTCGATCCGTTATGGAAATAATAAATCATTTCATGCACTGTTTTTTCCTGTCATACATAATAATACATATAATCTTAATTCAAAGCGACAAATATAAAAGAAAAAAAAAAAAGCTTAATAAATTAACTTACATTGCTTGCTTAATATTCGACTTGAAAACAAGATTAAAATTGACCACTTTAGTAAATATTTACAATATTTGAATTTGCAAAACAATATTATAAAATTCTTTATTCAAATATGATGAAATAGATACTGAAAACCGGCTGTACTTGTGATGATAACTTTTGAAGATAAATGCATGATTTTCCTTAATACCCGGAAGAAAAACATATGTTCAAGTAATTTAAATTCGTTATGGAAATTATATGGCATGTCATTCACTTTTCCTCCCATTAAATGCGACAGTTAACACAGAATATATTCAAGATAAAATCAGTCGAGCAGTCTTTGTCTTTTAATGATAATAGCTCAATGGACAATGAGAATGGATTTATGTTTCTTACCGTTATGTAATGAAAAACAAACTTGTGAAAGTAGGATATTAAACTGATCAGAAAGAGATAAAGAGTCGGAGTAGTTCAAAAAGAGTACGGTCTCTGTCTAATTAACTTAAATGATAGTATATTTAAAGTGTAATTTAAAATGTGTACTGTAATGGAGTGTGTATTTCGGCTATATACTTCATAGTTTTAGAGTTTTCTGTCTCCGTGTGGGTCCGGGTTAGAATAGCCCCACTGTAGTCCATGCATGTTGCAAAAGGCAACTAAAATGGGTACCCATGACAAGAAGTATAATCGGGTGGGGTAAAATCAAACTTCTCCCTTTGGGTGTCCCATGTCTTTTGCAGCAAGGACAAAAACTGTATTTTTTACCCTTTATCATGACTCGTCCGTTTTTCACATGGGTTCATGTACTTGGTCTAGATGTTGCTGTCGATCAAGTGGGATGAGTAGCAACAATAGAATTTCCTAGTTTTTCTTCTGTTCTACACAACTGAATGTTTTTCATTTAACCTTAAAACACATTCTTTCCATTATAATAATATATTCGGAGATCAATTTCTTATATCAATGGACTTTTTTTATGTTGTATATCAATGTTGTATGTAGCTTGAACAGCCCATCAATGATCGATGGAAGGTGTTCATTAATTACAAAGGTATTGTAAGATTTTAGTAGCTTATCACCCAGATTTGCTTGACGAGTTGGAAAATTTCCATCAGGCAAGAGGTCCATGTCGAGGCAAAAGGTCTAGCTCAACTCTAACAATCCTATCGTGTCTTTTCATTTTTGAAATCAATGACAGCAACGAAAGCCTTCAGCGGATTTAAAAATGAGCCTTATTATAATTCAGATGTGTTTAAATCAGAATTAAATAAGAAAAAAATATTGTGTCAATAAAATATGACGATCTTATATAAAAAAAAAAAAGGTATTTATTCATTTTCGTTTTCAAAATAATAATAGTTTCAGAGATGTATGAACTCTCTTCTATTTCAATAATTTGTGATAATATTCGTAGGAAGATTTCGCTCTCTTTCTAAAAAGTACATATTTTTGAAGAAATATTCAGACATCCACGTAGAGAAATGTCATATTTACAAATTCACATATTATATTTTTCTTATTATACTAAGGGAGGTATGGAAAATGTCATTGGTAATACTTGGGGATCCCCAAATCCTTTCAACAGAAGAAAAATCAGGCGGAACCTCAGTCCTGTTCAATCACTTTTAGAAAAAGACAAAACAAAACTTTTGGTTGACTCTTCGCAGAACTCTCTTATCTTTCTTCTTCAAAACCCTTCCTTTTAGAAAATCTGTCAAGAGGGGGAGGTTAGCATCCTTTACTTCTCATTGGAATAGTTACTTTCTCAGCCGTGTTCTATCACCTATATGCAATAAGTCGTGGCATAGTCCATCAGTAATTGTTTCGACCAGCGGAAACTCAGGCACTTTGAAAACAGGCAGAAAACGCGCCACTTTGAAAATAGGCGGAAACCCAGGCCTGTTCACTCACTTCGGAGAAAAAAAAAAACAGTACTTCTTGTCTGCTTGTCGATGAACTTTCTCTTTCCTTTTCCAAAAACCCTTCTTTAAGACAATCTGACAAGAAGGGGCGGGGGTCAGCTTCCCAATCCATAGACACTTAGATTACATAGACACATAGATTAGAGAAGGCACTTTCTCAATCCATAGTCTATCACAAACCTCGATGCAACAGATCATGTTGTATTCCATATTCCATCTTTAATTGTTTCGCCAAGGTCGTGCAGGCAATCGCTAATTTCACGAGTCTCATTATGCATGGCACTGAATATCTGCTATCAGATTTGAGTGTCAGATAGTTCTCATTAGTACAAAGCACTCATTACATGCAATACAACCATCTACAACTGCTTATCTGCTGTCAAATTTGAGCGATAGGTTTTTATTATGTACTTGTTAACTGTTAGTTTTATCCTGGGAACAAAATGCTACAATTCTTTTCGTGGAAAAAAAAAAATGCTATAATAGAAAAAAATGAGGAAAACTCCCAGCAAGCTGCCAGTCTGTCAAATTAAAACGATTGTATACAGGGCAAAAAGCCTTCTCGTATTATAGATCATTAACGCACTTTGCAACTAGCTGCTTGAATTCGCACTTGACAACTAGCTGCATCCACTACTACGAGTTCAGTTGATTTAATATTTATTTTTAAAAATAAGATGTTTATATTCCTAATAGAGATATATTAGAGAAAACCCACACAGTAAAAAAATTATAATATACCATTCCAAGTTTCAAAAATTAAAAAAAAAACTTTTTAACTTACATCAGAATTTATATACGAAGATGTTGGAAATAGACCTCGTAACTCAAGAACCCACAATTTTGGATCTGTGTGTAAGGCAAACTATTAAGTGAAAGATGCAATTTAACTGTCTCATTGCTTCAAGATTTCATCTTGGCATCTGGTTTTTACGTCTTAAGTTTCAAGAACAAACAAGGCTATGGCGCAAACATAAGATAAATTGCATCATGTACATGATATGAAATTTTCTACATTATTATGGAGAAACATCTGAAAATGCCGTGTCATTTTTATTACTCATATCCTGAGCTTAAAGAACCAACATGAATATACAATCAAAAGACGAAGAAGAAAAGAAAGAAATTCGACATTAAATCAACACATGTTAGTTGCATCATTAACATAAAAAGGTAATCTAAAGTTATTGACATTTGTTTCTTATTCAGTCTTCAAAGAATTGCAAGTACAAGAAATATATTACCCATATATTTGTCAATAAATAAATGTTTTTTATTAAACTTCTGGTAATTTGTTTTCTTTAACCCATGGAATTATACAAGTTATATCTTTAAGAGAAATTTTCATTATTATACAAACTGCAATGAATTTAATATCAAATAGAACAATCAGAAAACTATTATTATTAAAAGAAATTGTATTTTCAATTAATTACTGAGCAAGATATATTTGTAACACAAAATAACTATCTATCAAAATACCTTTTAAGATAAATCATTATAATATGTATATATATATATATAGCAATACATAATTTTCTAAAAAATTAAATAAAAATACAATACATTATATAACAATTAGGGATTGCAATATTTGACCAAAAGTTCAATACCGGTATTCGGTATTTTTAGATCTTAATACCGGGATATCGGTTTTAATACCGGGAGTAGAAATTTTAGAAAAAGAAAGAAAACACTGTTTCTTTATTTTTATTTACCAGTTTTATTAGAGAATGTAAATATCACAAAAAATTTGTAATTTTTAAACTATGACGGTATATAAAGAATCGCAAAAAATAAAGGAACATCTTATTTATTTAAATCACAAAAGAGTGTAAATATCCCTATTCAGTCTGTGGTAGTATTACAAATTTTTTAAATGTGATCTTAAAAACATAATGCATCAATTGTACTATCATTAAGCCTGGAACGTAATTTTGTGCAAAAATTGCCAGCTGTCGAAAACGCTCTTTCAGCATCCACGCTAGTTGGTGGAACTGTTAGCAATGCGCGATAAACTTTTCCCAAGTATTTAACCTCTAAATCCCTCATCTTCAAATAAATCTATTTCTCGTCGGATTGTTTTGGATATAGCTGATTTCTGTATTGTATTTTGGTTTGTTGAAATTTTTTTAGTTACCGCCAATTCTAATTTACCTTAGAGTATATATATATATAAATAATAAATCTGAAAAATATTTTGAACTCTAAAGTATGATATGCAAATACAATGAATAACAAACTTAACATTTTAAAAACTATCGAAATATTACACACTTTCTTCACAGCTAAACCTTGTTTTCACAGATAAGAATTTCCAGTTTTCAGATAAGAATCCACAGATAAGAATTCTGTCACGGTTAAGAATTCTAAATTTCTAGTAAATACCGAAAAAACGGTATTTAAACTTGTGAATACCGGTATTACAAAATTGTACAAATAGCTCAAAATACCGGTATTCGGTATCCCGGTATACCGGTATTGCAATCCCTAATAGCAATGACTAATCATCAATATCACCGTATTCTATGCTATTTCTGCATTTTTTTTGCTGAATATATAATGCATAATTATTAAAATATATTAATTTAAATCAATTTATATGCTGTGTCTAATACTCAGTGATCTCTAGTGCTGGCCAGAGATCTCATTAGTACTTTACTCAAGGATGGAGAGAAAAGGACAACTTCTATTGGGATGAAGGGCCCATAGAAGTCTGATTAGGCTCCCTAATCATACAGTAGAAATTGGGCAGTGTATTCCGAGAGGAGTTTAGAGGGAACTACCTCGCATTTGCGCATCGTATAGGAGAAAACTCTCACCAGGTAGTCCAACTAACAAGGCACGTTGCTGAACATCCCAAACAGCATCGAGCTTCCTCGTTTTTTGAAACAGTGTCCAAAACAAAGCCGCCAGCGGATTGTACCTCAACCCTAATACTTACCGGCGGCGCACGTTGCCACTGAGCCGCGAATCGGGCAAATCAATTTATTTAATGAACAATGTAAACCACATATGCGTGCATCACAACTCGGCTCGTCAAATTTCAATTTCAGTTTTAAATCTTATATTATTATTATTAAAATTTTAAAACTTTCAGACTGAGATGAAAGATTCCAATTTGAATATGATGCAGTTCTAGTTTATTAAAAAAAGTGAACAATTAAAGATTTGAAAAATATTTTATTCAGTATTTTCTCATTTATTTTAAATTAACATATTGTCAATTGCTATTAAACTATCTACGTTAGTTTTTCATTTATTTGTTGTTGTTTCTTATCGCACTTGATCAACAGCAACATCTACATCAAGGTCTATGCACCCATGAGAAATAATGACAAGTCATGATAAAGGGTAACAGCTTCTTTTTGTCATTGATCTTGCTGCATAAAGACTGAGATACACAAACCCTTTACTCATTTTTTTTTATTACCCGACGGTATTGAAAATTAAGATGTAGATAATTTTGATATTGACAAAAATTATGTTACATTTTACAAATGAGAATCTGTTGTTGATAGATATGAATCAAACTATGCAAACTTTTGGACCGATATGTACTTCTAAACCAACATTTTCGGGAAATTAAAAAAAAAAAAAAAGATGAACAGCAATCATTTGATTAATCATTTTTGCACTTTTAATAGAATATAGTATCACGTATCAGATTCTTTATTTACTTTTTATTACACCTATTGTAAATATAATTCATAATAATAGACAATCGAAAAAGATTCAATTAATTAAAACGTGTTAATCATTTATTTTAAGATTAAACATATAAAATTTATTATTCGATTACTTTAAAATATTTTATGTTTATGAAAACCAATTTATTAAAACAAATATGATATTAAATATCATTCACTCTTGCCTTATATTTAAAAGGTACGTATCTATTGAATCATATAAGCGTAAATAGTATACCAAAAACATATTGATCAGCAAAATTATATAGCGTATTCTACTAATGATATTATCATGAAAGATATTTCGGTACTTACGTACTAACGGTACCTTGGCGACAGACTTGGCGTTTTTAAGTGTCGCCAATGGAACCCCTGCAGATTTGGCGGTTTTTCAGTGGCGCCAATACAGTAACCCCTGCAGATTTGGCGTTTTTTGAGTGGACGGCAATCTTAACAGCTGTAGATTTGCTGAGTTTCGACGCCATATTGTTGTGATACGAAAATGCGTATTTGGGATTTGCCAGAAACGGAGCACGATGCAATTTTATTTTCCAGGAGCGAAATATTTTTACCAAAACAACGAAAATGTCCAATTCCCATGACATGAAACTTTATTTTGGTGAACGTAAGTTTTGGAAATGCCAGTCAGTGTGCTCATCGTGTGGGATTCTGAAAAGACAACTGGTTTGAAGGAAGCAGAATTCCATTTCGTACAGCTTTGAGATTCATATACTGCTGGTGCGAGGAGTTGACGTCGATTAAATTTTGTGAAAAGCAACTTGATATATCGGATAAAACTGTTATAGATTGGAACAATTACATGCGTGAATTATGTGTCTTGGATATGGTGAATAAACCAAAAAAAAAAAGGTAGGTGGACCAGATTGCATTGTGGAAATTGATGAAAGTTTGTTTACTAAACGTAAAAGTCGTTGTGGTCGGCATTTTTAAATCGTTTTGATTTTAAATGAAGTGTTTTATATATTTTATTGTTTTGATTTTAAATGAAGTGTTTTATATATTTTATTGTTTTGAATAAAAATATTTTGAAAGCGTTTTGATTGTTTTTTAAGTGTAGATTGGCGCCACTTAAAAACCGCCAAATCTGTAACGGCGGTTGGCGCATTTTCACTAATTGTCGCCAAGGTACCATTAGTACGTAAGTACCGATATTTCATATCAATGCATTTCATAATGTTTATATTTTAATATAACATGATATTTGTTATTATCTATTAAAGAAAAATTATCTTGTTACATTTTATTACATAAATAAAACATAACATACATCCATTATTTAAAAAAAAAGAAAATGATATCTTTACAATCCCAAAATTTATCAAAACAATTATTTTTCTGCAATAACTAAGATTTTGAAACTTTTGCTGCAGTACAATAATTATTTCGATAAATTTTGTCAGTTAATTCTTTTAAATTGCCAGCTGCATTAGAAAGAAGAAAAAAAAATCTTTTTAAATTTTGTCAAGTTTTTTTTAATTATACAACCAATTATAGGTTTCTTAAAAAAAATTTTTATTTTACTTCATGCTCAAATGCTTTATGTTCAATTGATTTGTTTAATTTTTTTATATCTCCCCTCGTATTTTTATCTTACTTTGTGATTTTATATACTGTAAACGATAAGTTTAAAATCCAATATATTTATTTTTACAACGTCCGTGTCTGAACAACGTCTGCCTCTCTTTCTAAATCGCATTCTCAATATAAAAATCCCAATATACCGTTAGTGTTTTAGAGCATAAAAATTAAAGGTTACTAAAAATCTATGCACATGATATATATATAAAATTTTTATACAAATTATAGTTAATACTTATATTAACTAACATAAATATAAGAAAGAGAAGAACTATAATTATAGTCATCGAAAATTCTATATTATTCTATTCACTATTAAATATCAATTCTACTTAAATATGAATATACTTAATATCTAATATAAAAAATATCTATTCTATTAACTACCATACGAAAAATAAAAAATACGATATTATCAAATTAAATAGTTTAAAAATTTTTCATGTTCAAAATTTTTTATTGTGTCAAGAATTGACACATGAAGATTATCTTAATTGTTTGTATCTCTAAAGATATATATATATATATATATAATAAACACTACACTGTCAAAGAATAATACATAATAAATGATAATTTAAAATAAAAATATACTGAATTAACCTTAAGTTTTAAAAAATTCAAAGTTTTTTAATATGTCATAATTATATTGCTATATTATGCTAAGAAATTCCAATATAAGACAAAATATTTCATTAAATAAACCTAAAATATATAATTTCAGATTAAAGCATACTTATTAAACTATGAAAAAAATTTAAATGAATTCAATTTGGAAAAAGATGTAAGATTTTTAAATAAATTATATTTAATAAAAATATAAATATATATATCTAAATAACTTGCGTATTACAATTTATTTAATAATACAAATTAACTTCTTTAAGACTTACGTATTCTTAATAGCAATAGAAAATGCAACTTTATAGTTCAGCAAAGTATACAACATGAGCCTTTCTTTCCTTTTCGGAAGTCAAGGATTTCTTTTGCAGAAATCGCCAGTTACTTAAAATCTGATCTAGTGTTCTAATCTTCTCCGATGGAAAAACCACACGCTGTGTTTATTTTTCATATTCTTATTTTTTTCTTTTTATGATTGACGGTCTTACGAGCTCATATTTTTTTTGCTTAATAAATCAACTGCAATTGCTGGTAGGGTTTTTCCTTTTGGCTATCATCAGGGAGAAACTTTCATCAAATATTCCTCTTAAGATCTGATATTTCATTGCATTAGAATGATGAACATTTACAAACCTTTTTATTCCTTTTTAAATTACACAGAGTATGGGCTCTTTTAATTTCTTCTTTTTATAATTTTTTTCTTTTGGTTTTTAAAAATTATGTTTCTTTTAATAGTAATTATTGATAATGGAGGTACGGGGTACCCTAGCACTCCAACTAAACATCTGCCTTTACGTTACGTTAGACAGCATGATATTGTTTTAAGTTTGTGATGGTTATACATTTATCATGTTTATTTTTCTGCTTATAATACAGAGATGTAAAAGCACCGGTGCTTTTAGTATTATAAGGTATGTTTCATCAATTACAGTTATAATTTTTAAAAATCATATGAAAGATATGTAATTTTTATTAATTACTAGGTTATTATTATTAATTACTAGTTACTAAGTAAAACTCTCATAAAAAAGGAAGTGGAAAATATTTCCTATTTTTTTTTTTCAAAAAAAAAAATTAGTTTAATCAAACATTTATGAAAGATTTATAAAATTAAAAACAATATGAATCAATTAATTATGACTCGTATTCGAATAAGAACGCATAAAGCGCTATATGAATAATGGCTCGTATTCGAATAAGAACGCATAAAGCGCTATACGAATAATGGCTCGTATTCGAATAAGAACGCATAATGCACTATACGAATAATGGCTCGTATTCGAATAAGAACGCATAATGCACTATATGAATAATGGCTCGTATTCGAATAAGAACGCATAAAGCGCTATACGAATAATGGCTCGTATTCGAATAAGAACGCATGAAGCGCTATATGAATAATGGCTCGTATTCGAATACGAACGCATAATGCACTATACGAATAATGGCTCGTATTCGAATAAGAACGCATAAAGCACTATATGAATAATGGCTCGTATTCGAATACGAACGCATAAAGCACTATACGAATAATGGCTCGTATTCGAATAAGAACGCATGAATACACTATACGAATAATGGCTCGTATTCGAATAAGAACGCATAAAGCGCTATACGAATAATGGCTCGTATTCGAATAAGAACGCATAAAGCGCTATACGAATAATGGCTCGTATTCGAATAAGAACGCATAAAGCGCTATACGAATAATGGCTCGTATTCGAATAAGAACGCATAATGCACTATACGAATAATGGCTCGTATTCGAATAAGAACGCATACAGAATTAAGACATTATTTCTCACGAGTAAATAATTGATATAAATTACAGATGAGTTTTTGAACTAAATAGTTTGAAATCTACATACATATGTAAAGCACCGAATTTGACTTACCTGTTTATAATAGAAATACTTCGTAAATATAAAAGAGATATTTTTTATATTTTTAGATATTTTTTAAAATTTTAGATATTTTTTGTCTAGTTCTTTGTCAGAAATTACGAAAAAAATCCTATTAATTATTTTTGATTACAAAATTTTTTTTTTTCATTATCAGATTTTAGCAATAATTACGCCGTTTGATAACATCATAACGTACGTTATTTTTAAAAATTAGGCATTAATTTATATCTGTAAGCCTCATGTGATGCTTGTATTATATGAGGATTTCTTGTAAATTTCAATTAAACAATTAAATGTAATATTTGCTGTAAGAAATTGAATATTTGTTACTTGCAAATACATAATTTTTTAGACAGACAAATCTCCTGAATACATGAAACACATTGAATTAAAGCATCCTATTCTTGTATTGCAGTAAGTAAATTATATAAAACATCAAAGCTTCTAAGATATTTAAGGACTATATGAAGGAGCTAAGACAGAAGTTTTTTTCAAATTAGGAGAAGGAGGGAAATCATTAAAATAAACAGTTTTGTGAACTTTTGCATTAATATTTTGATTTTTTTTTTTCTAACCATCACATTAATAATATACGAATAATACATTTTATTTTTCAATTGAGTATTGAAAAATTATTATGAACATTAAAAATGAATATTGATTTTCAAATTGAATATTATTTATAAGACAAGCGTTTGGGAGGGGGCAAAGTTTTAGCGAGGAAGGGTAATTGCTACAGAAAAAAATTATTATTATCATTAAATAACTATAACTATTAATCCTTATTAACACTTTTCAAAGTAATTAAAAATAAATCATTATTATGAAAATTAGTAAATAATTAGTGTTGCTAGATTTCTAGTTGCAACTTTTCTTCTTTTTCATTGAAGCAACAACCCCATAGTGGGCCAAGACCGTCTACTGGCAGATTTCGAGACAGGAGTTTTTTTTTTTTTTTTACGAGTTTGGGATATCAGATCTACTCCCAACTGTCATATTAGACGGGACCTACGGTTTAAAGTGGATTCGAACCACTATAAATATTAAATAACTGTATTTATTTTATATTTAAAAAATTAAAATATTTTCAAGGTATATAATTCATTGGTTATCAAGTAATCAACAGCAGAGTTGCAGGTGTTAAATTTTTCCCCCTGGCATTTTTGATATAAAAGGTGTACCATATTTAGGTTTGGTTTGGTTTAGTTCGTCGCTCTACGGTCATTTTGCCCCCGAGTCAAAGTGACCGGGACCTACGGTTTAACGTGGATTCGAACCACTAGAAACATATATGGCACTGCCGAAACTCTAACCTGATACCTATGGCACCGATTTAAAAAATTATAATTAAATTTCTAAAAGAAAATAAACTGCATATAACACCAAAGCCTCTAAAATAATTAAGGATGAATATAATTTAAAAGTCACTTTTCCTTATTAGTTGGGATGGGATTGAGGGGAATTAAAGTAAAAATTTGGCAAGTCACAAGAAAATTATAATTGAATAATCACAAGAAATGCATTAACTATAAGTACAATGAGCCTTTATATTTTAAAATTTTTTTTTTTTGCAAAATGGGTAAAAATATTATTTATCATCATTAACCTTTGAAGTGAACTTTAAAAAAATAATTTGAGTATACTTACCACGACTGATGGTGTTGACAAGTAAGAGAGTGGCAGCTCTACCGAAAGTTAGTCGAGAGAGATAGGGTAAAACACATGGAAGGAAATTCCCATTTCCTTATCATTAGCGGAAAGCGTGCAGAGTTGCCCAAGGAATTGATAGCGGAGAGAATTTTGATCTGTATATAGCAGCTGTTATTCTCCAAACCTAAAAAAGTGTTTCATATTAGGTAGATAATTCATGACAGTAACTGCTTCGAGGGAACAATCGTAAAACAATTAAAAATGGACTATTTAAAAATAATTAATTAAAATTAATGCTATTCTAATTATAGCAATTGTAGAAATAAATCTGCGGTTTTTATAAACCGCAAGATGAAAGGTTAACATGAGTAATAATATCTTTCCTTGGTTTGTGGTGAAAGGAGGGCAGGAAGAGATAACGAGTAGCGATAAATTTAGTTTTAATGTTTTTTATTACAGCTTGTTGAATGTTATATATGGAGGCCATAGTGCGGTTCTCACCCATCAAGGTTGGGCTCTCATATAAATAAAATGCATACTTTAAATATAGTTAACAAAACTTTTCAATAACTAAAACAATTATTTCATTTAATTTCTTGTTGCAAAGTTATTTAAAAACATACAAATAAAAAAAATTATAAAAAAAAAATTGTTCTTAATCTGTTTGGTTTGTTGCTCTACAATCATTTTATGTACATTTTAGGCTAATTTAACTGGGACTTACAGTCTAAAGTGCATTTCGAACCACTTACAAACATCCATTCCATCCGCGAGCATTCGAACGTAAGCCTGTGGAAGCCAGCATTCAAACAAAGCCCAGAGATCTAACCAACTGTCATCAGGCCGCTCTTAACCTCCTATCCATCTTGGCTGATTAAATCTCGGTTTATGACTAGTTAAGACAGTTGGTAAAACTTAATTAAATGCTGATGCTAAATACTAAATAATGCTTAAATTTATTAAAAATTAATGTTGAGTAGAAAGTTTCATAATAATACAAAAATTGACACTTCGTGCATAATTTTCTTTCTAAGATATTTTTATTCTGGGACATAATTCTAAAACTCAGTAGTTGAACAGCCATCATGTTAAAGCTTAGGTAGTTCCAACCCTTCAAAACTGTTTCATCAGCATTCAGCGGAGACACAGGAAGGACATGTCAACACGGAAAGCTTTTGATGATTTAAATCTCTAAATGAATCAAATCTGAAAATCTCTAAATGAATCAGTATTGTCTCCTGTCTGTTTATTCAATTTGCATTTATTATCCATAATTTCATGCTCGAGTAAACTTTCAAAAATTTTAGTAAAACATGTGTGAAGTGTGGAAAAGAAGACATTAAATTTATCTATTCGAAAGATATTAAGTTTGTTATGAAAGCTGAAGACACTCTGTACTGTGAGACGTAAGTTTACCCTGTATTTGTAATAATACAGGGTAAACTTACGTCTAAAACTTACGTTATTAATATTTTTTTTTTTTTTTACAGATGTAGTGTCACACTAACAATCATTAGTGTGACACTACATCTGTAAAAAAATATATTAATTTTAAGTTTAAAAAAATGAAATAATATTAATAATTTTTTTAATAGTGTTTTCAAAAGTTTTTTTAATTTTGCTAAAAATTTGTATCATCTAAACCATTATTTTCTGCGGAAGGATTCTTGGGTACCTGATGACCGATTGTCTGGTGCTTGGTGCCATGTGTTTCGAGTTCTAGGGCTGGCAGTACCATGGATGTTTGTAGTAGTTCAGAACCTACTTTAAACCATACCTCCCGGTCTAATATGAGCTTTGGGCGTAGTTCTAACAACCCTGCCCCGTAAAAAGGAAAACATCTCCTGTTTCGGAATCTACCAGTAGGCAGACGACCTTAATCCAACGTGGACTTAGACGTCGAGGAGTAGTTAGTTAGAAAGATTCTTGCAGTATAACAAAATAATAAATTATTATTCACAAGTTTGTTAATTTACATTCCTATTATATTTATTATTGTTATCTATTTAAAATAGTTATTTATGTTGCGATAATATTTAATATAAGAATCTTTACCATCGAATTTGAATATTCTTAGTCATCAAACGACGTAATAAATAAAACACCTAATAAACTGACCCGGGAGAACCTGCGATAAATTAAAAAAGAGTAAACTGAGTTTTCAGTTTTTTGTTTTATTGTCAAAAATAAATAATTGACTCTTTCAAATACTCCTTCCTAAAAAACTGGGCTTTATCGCTAAAATATCAAAAATACTTTCTCACTATTACCACAACTGTGACGACTAAAATGTAAAATTCACCACACATTCTGAAAGTAATCGATAGAAAAGAAATTATAATTTTATTTATTTCAGTTATAAATCACAATCTATTAGTAATTAGAATTTACAAAATGCAGATAAAAATGCATTTTTCTAGTAAGTTTCGAATTTTATGTATTATTTGACTTTTTTTTGCCGGGATATCCATTTTAACTGATGATCTGAACTTCTACTTAAAATTTACGTCTAGTGTGTCTGTATAGTTCTTGATCAAAGAACACAATTGGCAAATATGGAATGTTAAAATATTTTTAATTGTTGTAAATTTTATTATAAAAAAATGTCGTTCGAAAAATCAGTGCAATATGTTTTAAAAATATCCAAGATTTGACATTTTAAAATGAAATATTGAGTAACTTTGAGTAAAACAATAATTCTTTTCACTGAATTACCAATATTTTGTTCTCACTTTTAATGTGAAAGCATTTTTTAAAGAAAATAAAAGCACTAATAAAATAAAATGAGAAGTGTTACAGACAAAAACGATAAAAAAAATTCTTCCTACTTTTTATAACATTTTTATTAATGATGACAAAATTGGTGCTGATTATTTTTAACTACTATTTTTTTATAATGATTTAACAAATGGCTTCTGACAGTTTTTTTAAAGCTCTAGCCATCTTATAGTAATAAGAAAATGTTTTTTTAATTAAATAAAAATAATTAATTAGAGTTTTTTTTATAATTTTTGATAAAAAAATGAGCCAGATAAAAACATTTTAAATTCAAAGAAAAATATTGAATTAAAATTATTAAAATTTAAACCCACAAATCTTATGCTGTAAAAAAAAAGAATAAATCTAAATTAATGAAGACACATATATATTATTAAATTAAGTAATCGAAAATGTAATAAAAAATGTAAAATTTATAAGAAAAAAATTTATAGGTCATGCCAAAACAATAGCAATTTCACGGAAATTATTACACATTAGCTGGCTTCCTGTCTACATATAGTTAATAAAAAGACTAGTATTTAATTTTTTTAATTAAGTAAGATCAATTACGCAATGTAGTGACAACTGTGAATGCAATCACCCACGCCCATTCTAAAAATATTCAAAATTTTATTATTTCCGAACAACGTCACTTATTAGGGAGGGCAGTTTTTTATTTGCATGATATCAAGTCACAGGTCAAGGTCAGTAATATCTTAACAATCAGAAGGTTTTGTTATAGTAGCAACTTTAATACTTTTTACAACAACTTTTTGTTAGTTGTTTAAAAAGAAGAAATATTTAAAATAGCAAATCCATTATTATGCTAATGATCTTACAACTGTTAAACAGTATATTACTTTTACTATAGAAAATTAAATATTTATTAATTTATTATGTTTTATTACAAATACTGATTACCTGTAAGAAATATAATTCATTTTATGCGCAAACCTGTTCAAATCAACATATCAAGCAACTATAACTTTTAAATAGTATAATATTTTTTATTATTAAATTTTTGTTAATTTATTATATTTCAAATACTGATTAACTGCAAGAAATAAAATTCATGTTAAAAGTGCACATCTATTCAAATCAACTCATATGTGAATAAACACTTTTAGGCGTGGTATAAAAATCCATAAATATTTTTATTTATGGATTTTTTATAGTCATTCGGCCAATCCATTTGTCAATTCGCTTTTGAGTTTGGTTCATGCAAAAAACTGCGCTTAATAATGAAACACTTCATCAATTAGCTTAATATTCTCCGTTGAACACTTTTTCCACTTACTACTGTGCTCAAAAAGTAAGACCAATTATTTTTTTATTTCAAAACTCTTTATACATTCTTCCAAATTTATTTCATCGCCTTCAAAATAATCCCCTTCGGACACAATGCACTTATGCCAACTTTTTTTACCAATCCTCAATGCATGCTAAAAAGTCATCGGCAGGGATGGCCTTCAAAGCGCGAGGCGATTCACGTTGAATCTCTTCAATCGTCACAAAAACTGTGTTCCCGGAGTGGCCTTTTGACTTTAGTGAATAGCCAGAGGTCGCACGGTGTAAATACAGTGTTTGTGAAACGATATGAGTTTCATTTTTGGTGAAAAGTCACGAAGAATCAATGCACTGTGAGCTAGTGCATTCAGTGTTTTCGGTACCAATCGAGATTTGACGCGTTTGAGGCCCAAAATGGAATTGACCGATCCTTTTGAAATCCAACATCATCAGCAAGGTTTCTAATTGTAAATCGACGGTTTGAAGCACCAAATCTATAATTTTTTGGACGCGAGCTTCGTCGGTTGAGGTGAATGGTCGACCAGAGGGCTCTTCGTCTTCAACACGTTCTCTGCCTTCGTTGAACCGTTTATACCACTTTTTAAACATTTCTTTCCGATATAGGAATGCTCACCAAATGCCTCCTGCAACATTCTATACGTTTCCGCAAACAAAATTGAATGCAAGTTCTTTGCTCAATTAATTCGGACATTTCAGCAATAGCCGGAATTAGTTTTAGAGTCTCGCAAAGCCAAACGTAACTCAAACACTGAGGAAAACTTGTTTTTTTTTTTTCTTTTTTTTTTTTTTTTTCCTTTTTTTTCGAAAATGAAATTGACCAAACACAAAACAAGCTCAAACATAACGAACGCTAACCTGCAACATGAAATACGATCTGCAAATACCAAATTGAGATCGATTTGCAAAAGCTAAGTGAAAAGTGGAGACACAAATATCGCACTAGTAAAATGAATATTTTTTAATGATTTCATTTTTTTATATTTCCTTTACATTAATATATTTTTTTATATTTCATTTTTAGTGTTATATATTTCTTTACAATGTGCTTTTAGTATCATTATCATTATATTATCTATGTTTACTTGTAAGAATAATCGTAAACACGAAACAATAACTCATTCCGTTTCACTTTTCATTCCAAAAAAATGTCTATAGTGGGTCTAAATCTAATATGGGGATATATAATTTTATATGCAGCCCTCGGAGTTAGGATGCATTTCCAAAGTGGCCCGCAAGATCATTCGATTGGCCACCCCTGGTTTAGGGCAGAGAAGAAAAGTTTTCGATCCTTTCACACCGATACGCCAGAAATTGCTTTTACTCCGAGTGAAGTTCCAGATACTTCCACTAGATGGCAGTTTTAATTGTTTACTTCCGAGCTACGAAAAGGGCGCAAATCACTTCTTATTTGGCGCGATTACGATTCCAGATTCGAACAGACTAACCGAGATTATATTCCTCTTGTATATTTGATTATTAAAATGGATCTAATCTATAATAGATTAAATTCTCTAAATAAATAAAAAAAAAAAAGTTTCCATTTATTGATTTTATATTTCTCTTTTTATGTTACCTTGCTATTTTTTGTTGTTGTTGAATTCATTACTTGTTTATTGCTTCTAAATATATGTAATCTAATTTCGTTATTAGAAGTTTATTTTCGAAAATCTAATAAAAATATCAATTTATATCAAATTTTTCAATAAATTATTTTTTTTTTAAATATGAAATATTATGGTTCACATCTTTCATCAGTCAAATCATCATTCTCTTGTATGCCCTTTATGTCAAGTCATTTTAAAACAGAAAGGAATGTATTATTTTTAAAACAAAATTGAAATAAAATTATATGGATTATAAATATTTGCTAGATTAATTTATGCAATAAACTTAAAATGTATAAAATAATTTATGCTCTTGTAAGTTTTGAAATTTAATACATTTGAAATAATTATAATTAAGATGAATTTAATAGGATTAATATTTTAATTAAATTGATAAGGTAAAAAAAATGTTAATTTCTTATCAAAGAGCTAAATTATATTTCATTTCATGAAAGAAAATTTTAGTTTAATTCTATTAAAATAATTTAAATAATTAATATGAATACTTTTTAAACAAAATAAGAAATATTATTTTGTTGGCACAATTTTTAAAAAAAGTAATTGCGTAAGTAAAAAGTAATTGCGTAAGTTGCGTTTAATTTTAATTTATATTATAAATTATTTTTATTAGTTTAGTTACTTTTGTGAACATATTGTAATACTTTCAATAAACATCGAAAGTTTTACTTTAATTTTTGATTATTGATATTAATATTTGTATCCAACTAAATAAATTTGAAACTTAATCATATTAAAAATATTTATCCTTTGTTAAATAAGCAAAATATGTATTGACTTTTTTTACTTGAATTTTAAATTCAAGTAAAATTTAAATATATAAATATATATATAAATATAAAACATATATATTTATGAACATTTTTCAAAAGACGACGAAGTGATCGATTTTACTTTACATATTAGCAACTACAGTGGAAACGCAGGTAGGTTATTCAAGATTATTAAGATTCCGCTGTATTAAACGTTTACGTACTAAACTGCGCGAGATTCCTCTCGGGTGAGAGTCTCTAGGCCTACTAACCATTTCTCC
Organism: Caerostris extrusa; assembly: GCA_021605095.1. Classification (NCBI taxonomy): domain Eukaryota; kingdom Metazoa; phylum Arthropoda; class Arachnida; order Araneae; family Araneidae; genus Caerostris; species Caerostris extrusa. Next base: position 59,471 of record BPLR01007990.1, on the reverse strand, counting down.
TGAAAGTCACAAGGGGCGCTCTCACCTATGCGTAAGTGGAATCATGATTAGAAGTTTCATTTAATTAAGAAAAAAATCGAATTTTTTGTTAATTCGAATTAAAATTTAATAGATAGATAAAAAACTAAATTTTCTAAACTAACTAAATAGGAAATTTTCAAACAAAAGTGATTCAAAAATAAAAATGATTTTGATTTTTAACTATATTATAATGTCAACAAAACCATTTTCTTCTGGTTTTATTTATTGTGTTTAGTCATTTAAACATTATATACAAAGCATATTCTAATTTAAAACTAATAAGTTTTTTTTTTTTTTTTTTTTTTGTCGTAGGATTTCAATTAAAAAAAATGCACTCACTCTTTGCTGCAAATGCACACTGTTCAAATAAATCTACATCTGCGAGATACGGTGCGGTTCAGCTAAAAAAAACATTTAAGCATTTACTTCAGAAAACATCTGTCTCTGTTGTTTATTTATTCTTTGAGATTCAAGAAGAATTTTTTATAAATCAACAATAGCCAACCGGATACATGAGTGTTGATCACGTGATTTCCTTACTTCTACTTGGCACACTTTTTGTAATTAAAAAATTGCAAAATCTCTGAGACGATAGCTTCCTAATCTGTTTAAAATAGCTTCAAACATATTTAGAAATAAAATGCAGAGGAGTTCTGCAAACACAAAACGATTTTTCAAGTAGAACATCAAATATTGTTAACAGGAACTTTTTAAATCGAAATTATTAAGGTTATCATTGAATTCTGATTTATAATAGAACATTTTACTTGAATTACGAAAAGTAAATTTTATTTAAGTTAGAAAATATTAAAGAAATTATGAAATTTTATCACCATTTGATGGATTTATAGCAGGTGAGGAACTCCTTTTGACAGTATTACTCAAATTTTTTACCTTTTGATAACGAGAACTTTATGGCTAAGGTTAAATGTGCCCTTATGTAACGTCTCGGCCAATACTAGACCTATAACGGCTTCAAGAAAGGGCAATTTTCTTGTTCATTGTAACATATTAATTGTTATTTGCAAGCATTATATATATATATATATATATATATATATATATATATTATATTATAACAATTTACTATTTACAAAAAATGAAAAATAAAGATATAAATTTGATTCGCAAGTGCAGTTTACTCCAAGGCGGAGATTTTCAGAGTTCTCAATTTTACAACGAACCTAATCCACTCGGTCTGCGGCAGACCTTTAATAATCACACCGTGTAATACATGAAACCACAAACTTCACTTTGTAAATAGGCAGAATATCTGGCCTGTTCAATCACTTTCAGAAAAGGAGAAAAACAACACTTCTTGTCTCTCTCACAGAACTCTCTGTTTTTCCTCTTCCAGAACCTCCTATTAAAAAATTCGTCAAGAGGGAGGGGTTAGCTTCCCTAACTTCTAGTGTAGTAGACACTTTCTCAGCCTATGGTATATAACTTACCTCGATGCAACAATTCATGGTGTAGTCTATATTCCATCTGTAAATGTTTCGACCTGTGAAGGTCGCACAGACAATCGCTAATTTCATGAGGTCTTATTATCCATGACACTGAATATCTGTCATTTAAGTTAGAAAATATTGAAGAAATTATATCAGACTTTGAGTGACAGGTTGTTCTCATTAGTACAAAACACTAATTGCATGTAATGTAACGATCCAATTATGCTAATTGGATCCAATTATCAAATGCTATCAAATTTATCAAATTTGTGTGATAGGTTGTTATTATGTACTTGTTAAAGAATATACATTCCCCTCTCTCCTGGGAAACGGAATTCTACAACTCTGGCCACGGGAAAAATACTACACTTTATAAAGTTATTTAGAAAGTTGGAATGAGAGAGGCAGAAATTATTGTATTTGAGCTAAATAAAGAATCAATATATATATATATATGCTTTGAGGCAGAAAAGAAACCAATATAGAAGGAACTATTTATATTTTAAAAATTTGAAAGAGTTTGAATATCTGTGGTCAGTAATTACAAAAAATGAAATGAACTTAGAAATTAATACTATACTTTAATTCAGGTAATAAAAGTTTTCTCTCTGCGGAAATTATTCAGATCTGCAACTAACCCGAAAACCCCAAGATGTAATTATAGCTAAAAAGTTTATCTTCCCCAAACAGAAGAAAAACTGCTTAAATTGGAGAATTAAAAATCTTAAGAAGAATTTTTGAATCTGTCCAAGATGGTAGAGTGGAATCATTTGAAATGATAAGAAATATTTGCATGGAAAAGGATGAAGTCTTAAAGTATTTTTGGTTCTCTCATTTGGGACAAATGACGCAGAATAAAATAACAAAGGAAATGGAAGTTAGTTAGAGAAAAAAATCCCGTAAGACCTTGGAAGTGATAGATGAAAAGCAAAGAAAGATTGAGAGGCAATGAAAGTGAGAGAATGGAAAAGAAAGTCAAATATTAAGAAATTAGTGACTTTTGTGAATCCACTAATTGCATAATATTTTTAGAGATCCCACTTCAATCTGTCAACATTACTTCTCGAGATGTAAGAAAATAGGGCTATATTTATGTTTTTTATAATAAAAAAATGTCAAACATCTTGAAGCACCTCAAAACAACGAAGTATCTTAAAAGAATTCGTGACAATCTAACATTTAAGTAAGTATACAAGCAGGTGTTTAAATTTCAGAAAATTCCCCCAGTTTTGTCGATTTTCTCAAAACAATATTGAATGAAAAGCGAATAATGCTTCCAAACAAAGATGCAAAATCTATAGTAAAAAGAATGCATAAACATAAGTGCATATAAAAGGACCAGAAATCGTAGAACAGCATCCGCGAATTTCCGTTCAGATACTACGATGAATTTTCTTTTATCTTTCTAGAATTTCTATTTCTCTTTTTTCAACATTCGGAAAACAAACAGTTAAAATTAGTTAACCACCAAAGGATGGAATAAGGTAGATAGACTGGACGCAGATCAGTCCCAAATGTAGATTGCTAAACATTATATATGACGACCAATGTCGTATCCCACTTGTTTAAATAGCTTAAAGATACTGAATATGTAGAGAGGAAGCAAGACTAAGATAATCCAAGAACCACAATGACAAAAGAAGATTGACGTTACGTTCATTGCAGAGAACATCTACTTTGACAAGATAATAAAAGGGGACCATTTTCATACCTTGATGAGCCCTGGTTCAGTCCAATCATTTAATTTTTGATTTATGTTCATTTTGGTGAGGATCAACGACCCAATACTTATGCTGCAATCTCCTAAAAGAGGCATACATATGGCAAAGAGTTTTGGTGGATTGTGCAAGCATCATATTGCATACATGTACAGGGCCTTTGTCAAACACTCTTTGAATTCTGTGAAGTATAAAGATGATATTTTTGTGCCATTTGTTCGCTTTTTCAGGGTTGCAGTTGCCTCCCTGGTTTTATTTTAATGGACGAAAATGATCGACTTAATTTTAATAAGCTGTTCTGGTAGATGAATTTTTCCTGTTAAATGCCACTGTGTGGATTAACTAGCCAGATCTTCCTACAGAATATGTCTGGGATGCTCTTAGAAGTGCAATAGCAACTGAAGGATTTTCCCAGAGTCTTATAAGTTACCGATTTTCAACATGAACTTAGATTATGAAAGATGTATAAGACAAAACATATTTACTATTAACCCATTTTTGCATTCTATATTTAAGATCTGTTTCAAAACTTCTGGCACTGAGGAATCTGAAGCATGATCCAGTGTGCGTATTTGTGTGTGTGTCATAACTGTTGAGCAGTTACTTTTTTTTGTACTGTGTTCATAATAAATTTCATTTAAATCAAATTACATTTAATCTGTTCAATAGTTCAGGGAATAACAGACCTAAAGTGAAAATGTAGAAAAATGTAGTTCTAATTTATTAAAGATGGAAGTCAAACATTTAACCTTTCTTACAAATAAATTCACACCAACCAATACTTGATAACATTAGAGGCATATAAGTATCAAAAACAATATGCAGTACTGCACTTCTATAATGTTGTACAAAATAATGCGGATACGGTTACAATGCCGGTAGACAGATGTACGCCAAAAAAAAAAACCCTCTCATGAAGTATAAAAAAAAATCTACTTTTCTGTGGATACACGGAAACGTATTTAAACTATGTATAAGTATTTAGTAGTAAATATGTATTTAACAGTAATTTCCCTACTTATTTTCATTCCTTCTAATCACACTCTGTCTCTCTAAATATATATCTTGTTCAAATTTTCAATCACATTCAAATACTTTTATTAATGTTCACTACATTTTTTTTAACTTGTTTTTATAAATAGTTTTTTAAAAATATTAATTCATTCATTAAATTTAATTAATTAATTTTTTAATTTAATTGCATATATCTACCAATAGATCATTAAAAAAAAATGAATAAAATTTTTATAAAGGACTTTCTGCAAAAAAAAAAGGGACTTTAATTTTTTTTTTTTTTTATATATTACTTGTTTTAAATAACTGTGTAAAATATCAATGTTCAGTTAAATATATTCAGATATGTTGTGCAATGTACTACTGTGTTTTTATAAAATAGTGTTTTGAATCCAAATGAATTACTACAATACTATAATTTCAATATATTATGTTTAAGTTCATTGAAAAACACAATATTTTATGTAACAAAAAAGGGGTGAATATTTAAAAAAGCATAAAAAATATACATATTCTGGCATTGTATTTTTTATAATTTATTATCTTTAATCTTTCAATATTTATTAATACTAATTTATTATTTAATCTCATTTTTAATGTAACACTTGGTAATATTTAAAGTGTGTTGTGACATTGCTTGTTTGACCCTTTTATTACTTTACCTTCCAAATTTATTACTTTACCTTCTATAACTTATAACGTAAACAATTTAAAACTTATATAAAAATATTTATTGAAAGTAATTTTGACATATTTTTTTCTTTTAATATATTTTCTAGCTGTTTGTCTTTGAATTTGAAAAGATTCGATCTCCAAGTGTTTCAGTAAGAATATTCTCAGCCCTTTTTAGTAGTATCAAAATATGTGCCGATAATCTTATTCATGATAAAGAATGAAAACGAAAAACACATAGAAGAAAAGCTTCTACTTTTTATTCAAACAAAAACACATGTAAAATATTTTACACTTTCCTGAATAAAAATGGGTGACTTTTTAAAAATAAAAGCGGATTTTTAAAGATATAAAACAAAACCGTTTTAAATCTTTAAAACCTTCAAGTAGTTTGGTGAACAAATGAAGCAACTGTAATACTATTAGCGGTAAATGACTACTTCATCACTTTATGATGTTGTCCATCTTAATTTCATTTCTGCACTGGCTAGACCAACATTCTTTTTCCACAAATACCAGTGAATGCTTTTAGGATCGTCTATACCTGGTATGTATAGTCCATTCAAGTGACAGTATGCCCATCCAAAAATCCACCAGGCTCCTTCAAGTACTGCAGCACCAGTCAGATAATCTCTGTCTCTAGTGGCGAATCTTTGACCGTCATGGAACTTCATGCCATCACCTATAGCATAAAGCAAATTTTAAGGATTTAAGAGAATATCGCGAAGTAAACGCTTTTTTATCATATTATTTCATATGTATATGTATATTTATTATTATACAAAAATATGCATGCTAATGCCTTTTTAACATATTTCATTGTATCTTCCGCTGAAAATTGTCAGAAACTGTAATTTAGTAAGATTGACCAATATGGAGGGGGCTTGACCTTTGGGGAATAGAATTAATACCTTTGGTAAGAAAGACCTTCTGGCATTTTTGAGCCATATTTGAAGAAAAAAATTATGTCAAGACACAAAAGAAAATGTACTGACTCGAATGAAAATTAATACGAAAATGTTGTGTTAATATTAATATTTTAAGTTTAATACGATGATTATACGTTTGTAGGGATTGATTGCTAACTGCTGCATACAATTTAAGGACATTGTGTTACGAAATTTCATAAAAAACAATTCTATAAAATCGCTACTTAAAAATGCTTTTTTTGAGGCGAAAAATATATCGTGCAGACAAAAATGAATCTAAATATAGTAAAGAAAGGAACATAAGAGATATGTACGACGAAAAGGAAGATGGATTTTGACTAAAGTAGGACAAAATGCGATACATATACTACATCATTGAATGCTAGTAGATAAATAAAGGTATAGGATGAAGTTATTGATAAGAGCAAAAAACTCTTTACAGAAAAAGCAATTATTTATTAATTACGACTTTGATCAAGATTTTCAATGCTGTACTGATTTTACAAATTGATTCCTTTTTAACAAACTCTTTTATCAACTCCTTTAAACTGGGTATTTTTAAAGAAGGGAGTTGATAAAGACGCATTGTATATTTTCGTTCCCTTCTTGTCTTTCTACATTTATATATATATATATATATATGTATATATATATATATGTATGTGTATGTGTGTGCATGTGTATGTGTGTGTGTGTGTAGAAGACAACTAAGGATATATATAGAGAGAGAAGAATTTCTTCTTTCATTTTTATTCTTTCTCTCTCTCACTCACTATCTCTATCTCATTAAGGGTTTTGAAAGGGATGAAATTCAGGGTTTTCGTATTGAGAATGTTATGATGTTTTTGTTATATAATTTCATCGATGTGTTTATGAAGCACATGACATTTTACAATATACATTATACATTAATATTTATTGGTGTAAAATAGCTTACCTGCGTTTCCATAGTAGCCACTGATAGATAAAGTGTAATTAGATTGTTCATCATCTATACGGAAATTTTTGTAGGCTGCATATCGCTTATTTCCCTCGTCATCTTCTAAATCAAAACGTATTTCGCATCGTTCTTGATTGGTCAATGCATATATGTTGTCATTACCTGTTGAAAATGAAAGAAATTTATTTACTTGGATAAATGACATAGATAATAACGTACAAAAAAAAATACAAGAAAAGTACCAAAATAACGTAACGTAAAATAACGTACCTAACCAGAAATCTTTTGAAACGTCCCCGAATCCAATCTTGTATTCTCGCCAATACCGATTGAATGAGATCAGACCTGGAAAATACGCTCTCCGTTTGTATTACCTGGAATAAACGAAACATCATCAACCAACAGGTTCTGGACTTTTGCTCTTGATAGCATTACAAGCGCTATCTGACGATCACTAGCGTTATTTAAACACCTCAAATTATTAATTGTGAATAGATTATTTTTAATGAATTATGATATTCTGATAATTTGAAGCAATCGTCAAAATGTGCTAAACATTAAACTAATTTTTCTTTTTAGATAAAGTCTTTTCAATTTTCTTAAGATTATTTATATGAGACATGAGCTTATGAATCATAAATTAAGTAGTTTTTTTTTTATAATTTACTGTCAGTTGTCAGTTTGTTCAGTTTATCATTTTCATTTCCTTGCAATTATGTACTATTATTTTGGCTTTAATGACCAAAATCTTTGTAACTATAGAATCTTTCATTAAAAAAAGACAAAAAGTACAAAATCATTAAAAAGACATTTTAATTCTCAATTAGTGATAATTTTTTCCCAGCCCTCAATCAAGGATATATCACTTTCTTCTTTTTTTTTTTTTTTATTATTAATATATATTTTTATTAGCCTCTTTCCAATTTGTTATTTTTAAATTTGTATAATAAAATACTCCTTTTATCATCTAATATTGTATAATACAGTCTATACATCCACAAACTCAATTTTTCGGGAAAATATTTAAATTTGTAGAATAAGAAAATAATCATCATTTTCTTTATTGATTTGTTATAAAACATAGTATTTTTCCGCTCATAAATATATATAATCAGTTATAGCAATATTAATATATGCAATGAAAAATAGAAATAACATAATTCCATGTTACATAATCATTGCCACATATCTAATTATATCACAAGTATAGATTAATATAGATATAAGCAGCAAGATAATTATGTTAGATATTATTTCTTCTATGGACGATCGTTCAAAAACCATCATGTAATGTAGTTTGTAAATTATACGTTAACTTATCTTCAGTAACAACCCGCAGCCAACAAATTAAATTTCATATTCTCACTGACTTAACATAGTGCCTTCAATATCATTTGGCATTTTTTTCCAAATGGCTCTTAACTTACACATATTTAATTTTATCTTCCATTTTCGATTGTATTTTAATATAACTGGCTTCATTATAATTTTATTTTACTGAAGTTAAGAATTCTACTTTGTGAAAAGGTAGTAATCTTCATTTTACTGGAAAAGGCAAAATAAAGAGACTTACCATCACAAAGCACAAAGACTTATGTAATTTACAACAATGCTGTTACAACATTACTGTAACACAAAGAGACTTTATGCAACCTTGACTTACCGTCCATCCTCCACCGTCAGTGTCCATGTCGCAATACACGTTCAATGGTTTGATTTTGGTGCCAACAATCGGCCATATCGTGTATACGCCGCTTTTGTTTTGCCCACTCGCCAAAACCGCTGAACAATCCCTTGGCTTGGATTCAGAGTCATTCCGCTTCAGCCTATTGAGGAAATTGATCGATTCCAATGAGTTACCTGAAGAAAACAAAAGGATAATATTACTTATTTCGATTAATAAATAATCGCAAACACACAAAAAGGAAAAATATAAAGTCAAACATAAGCGTATGACGCAAAAGGAAGATGTAGAATCTTGATTACTCCAAAAAATGTTTAAGCAATTGTACTTCAGAAAGGTGCTTTTTATGTCAAAGCTGTTCCATGAAAAAATTTAGACTATGAAATATTTTGTTACAAATGCATATAAATGTCACAAATCAATGCTATTTATATGAAAAATTAGAAATGACATTTTTCTGAAAAAGGAATATACTTTACAATACTAATGAATAAAATAACATTAATTTTATTAAAGCTTATTAAAATGAGCTTTATTAAATTAGCTTTATTATTAAGCTTTATTAAATTATTATATTAAATTAGCTTTATTAAAATAACATTAGCTTTATTAACGGTGATTGAAGCTGAACCAGCTAAATATCCTCAACTTTAAGATAACCCATTTAAAGAATAGGAAAAAAAAATCAATAAGATAAATGTATAGTTAGAATTTTCCGAAATCTCTGTGTTCCGAAAGATTCAAAAGAAATTATGTTATCCAAAAGAAGATTCTACATTTTTAATTGTAATAACTAATAATTATATTTTGCTATTCAAAATCCAGAGCACTCGTGAGTATTTGAAATTTTCAGCACATTGTAGATTCTTATTTAAATTTTCAAATTTGGCATTTTGTTATTTTTTTGCAACAATGAATAAAACCTTATTTTTAATATTTATATCTATACGTACTTTGAGGAATAGTTGATTTGATTTCCGAGATAACGTTCCTCGTTGACGTCAAATAATTTTCCAATCTGCTCCTTGTAAGACAAGGGGGAGGATGCATAGCACCATCATCTGTGAAAAGAAATCGTTTAAGATTAGTTATTAAATTAGAGCAGGGATTTGCAGACTAGTGAAGGTCGCCATTTAACTGTAATTCGTGCGTGGCTTACACACACACACCGTAAAAAAATTCGAAAATTACGTAACTCATATATATATATATTTCATTTTTTTATACTCAAAAATAAAAACTAATATAACATAATAAAGAAAGCAGCTAATGTACTTCATGCATACATTAAATTACTTTAATAAGATTTTTTTTAGTATTTGGTTCGATTGTCTTTGATAATTAAGCGCAGAAGTGATTAGTCAACAGATGCCATGTAGAATTATTTGCCATGTCGAATTATTCATATTATCAAAATGTATATTTGATTAAAATGATTAGAAATAGGAGTTTAAGTATTTTGATCATTGTAAAAAAAATAAACTTCCTCTCTTTTGTTTTAAAATTTACCAGGTATATTTGTGATTTTTAGTTCAAGTTTTTTCATGTATATATTTTTGAATTTGTAATACAGTTAATTTTTTTTTCTTTGTTACTTTTAGTTGTATATATATGCAAAATGCATAATATTATATAATGTAATAGTATGCATAAAAGGCGATGATATTACAACTTTATTCATCAGAGACTCAAAAAAAATAATAATGTAAGGAAGGACAACTTTTACTACAATAGCCATTAATATGAATAAAGAATATTTCGAATTTTGAAGTAATTAATTTTTTAATGATTGGAGTTTTCTTGTAAATGATACAATTCAGACAAAAAATTCATCTTGGATATAGGCAGAAGAAGTTATACCTGGATATTGTTAAATGTAAAAATAAAATTATTTAAAAAATTATTAATTACAATGCAATTAAATATTTTAGTACTAAACATTCTTACTTACTTGAAAACATTTTAAGTGATTTTAATCTTACTTCAATAATATTTTATTGTTTTTTTAGAAAATTATTGCATTCTGGATTTTCTCAACGTAAGTTCATTCTTATGCTTCTGCAATCTATTTTATGTGTGACATATTTATTTTACTTTTTAAAAATGGCCTTGGTTGTATACTTCAAGACTATAATCAGGTGTTTTTCCGTTAGCTAATACATTTTAAATATCCATTAGAAACTGCAGAAAAGCGTATTCTATAGCAAAAAATATAACATGAAATTTTACTTTGTATTGAATTAACAGCAAGGTCATTCATAGGGGAGGTTGATTTTTAATGTTAAATTATACATTCGTTGACAACTTGATAACTTCATTTGGCAAGTGTCACAAAATAATAATTATCTATTATTTTTATATTTAATTTTGAATATCTCTCTATTGGATGTATGCAATAGCTTTTTCACTTCATAAAGTAAAAAACATTTCAGTCTTACATCAACACTATATTGAAGTTCATTTTGTTTCGTATTTTTTTTTATTCTATTAGTCTCAAGGTAAAACTGAGTTATTGTGTTATATACACTGAGGTGTGAAACGTATTTTTTGATGAAGCTGTCTTCAGGGTCTTTTGGGATTGGGTTACCTTCAGTTTTGGAACAACTATCCTCAGTTTTTATTTTTGATTTCAATAATTTCTTCTGATTTTACGGGTTTTCTGAGCAACATGTTTCAGTTCACTTTGTTACTGTTGTATTAAATGATTTTTTATTTCTGTTCTGTGTTTGTCCTATAATTTTCAGTTTCGTCGTTGGAGCTGTATACACACTTTGTATCTTAAACAATTTCTTTTTTTCCTTTTGAGAAGTTTGAATGTGAGACATTTCATGGTTTTTGTACTGAGAATTCCATGATAGGTTTTTAATACAATTCGCGTGTAGCGAATGCTATTGTGGAATTTGTTAGACAAAATTGGTGTGTTTCTAGTTTATTCCTTCTCAGTTCTGCTTTAACTTTTATATTGATGTGTTTTTAACTATATAGATAGATATATTCGAACAGATAGATATATAGAAGCTGTATTAATATCTGTTATTTTTATCATCTAGATTAATGGTGAATGGATTATATCTACACCATGAATAAATTATATTTATATCACTGATGAATGGATTATATCTACATCATGAATAGATTATATTTATATCACTAATAAAGGGATTATATCTACACCATGAATATCCCTATTTATATCACATAATGATTATATCTATATCACTACTGAATGGATTACCATACATATATATCCTGATGAATGGATTATATCTACCACCATGAATCGATTATATTTATATACTGGATGAATGGATTATATTTATACCTTGAATAATTATATTTATGATGAATGGATTATATTCAACGATGAATAGCATATATACCCACAAAAAATGGTGAATAGATTGTCCAACATTAGAACCAATGAATTAGCAGTTGAAATCTACCAATTGATATCCAAAGCAATTTTTGTAGATTTCAGCTGCTAATTTGTATAAAATAATAACATTATAAGGGAATTTAGAAATTATTTAAAGAGAAGGCGAGGTAGCATTCTCTGATTACTTAAAATTTCAGGAGATTTTTGTTGATCTAGTAGTAGATAAGACATAAAAAATGAGTTTATTGGCAAAATATTGGTAAAATATGAAATTGATGATTATATTATACTTACCACAGACAGGATAAAAATTTCTAGCTTTAATCAACATATCTTCCGCTATTTCAGTCAAAGCAAGGGCTTTTTCTACGGTGCCACATAATGTTGTATCATTTATCGATGCATAACTGATTGATATAAGAGTGAGAATGCTTAAAGCATAAAAGTAAAAGTTTTGCCTACAAAGAAAAAAATTCTCAATAAATTGCAATTTATTAAAATATTTCAAAGTTGGAACAACATTTGCAACCTACAGTAAAATTTTATTGCGTATATTCAACATGCAAACATATAAATTGATGTTTTCCAATGCATTAGTAAATTTGATAGGTGGGTTATTTACGAATTATAGATATTATTTATACGATAATGAAATGTGTTTAAACAATAATTTTACCCTAATATTATTAAGTATCTTTTTAATAATAAAGATTAGTACTTATGAATAAAAAATTTTTTTCTTTTCTCCCGATACCGATATTTATACTAGAATATTAATTTTCAAAATACAATATTTTATCTCCAATATGTATATGCCCTATATAATGTCAATTTTTTATTCAAAATTGATAATTATTAATTCTGAAGTTCCTTTATTTATAGGAAATCTTTTTAAAAATATTTTTTATCTTTGTCCATTTTAATAAATGATTTAATATACAATTTTGAAAAATACAATAGTAATTTTCAGAAATTCGAAATTAAATTGTAAATATCATTCGCAGTTAATTAATCAAATTATAATTGCCATTTTCTTTACAAAATTAATTTTTTTCAATATTAAACAAGTTCATCGATATTTTTTTTTTAATTGATTATTGTTTTATATGTTTTAAACAGATAAATAGATTTTTAAAAGTAATAATTTTAATTTTCAGTAATACTATAAGGACAACTCGCTTTTATAATACGTGCAACAAAATACTATGATATAAAATTATACACTTTTAAAAATTTGTATGTATAAATGGCTGAAAAATCTTAAATATTTTTAAAGCATTTTGTTCATACACACACACATATATATATACAATATTTGAAACAGACTTTTTAATTTTTTTTTTAAAAATATTATAGTATTTGTTTTAAAAAATAAAGGTAACAAGTTTTACTGAAAACCAATAACTAGCAATAAACCACAAAATTAGCAATAAGTTAATAATTACCTTTGTACCATTTTCAAAATTTTTAATTTCTTGTATAAGCTTCTTCTTAAAATCTGAAACAATAAATTAATTTAAAATTAATATTCAGAACAAAAAAAAAACATAAATAAAATAATTGATTGATTGAAATTGTTTTAAATAAATATTTGCTTTCAAAATACGAATAAATTCCCTACTTCCAATGAAATCTTTCCAATGCGAATGGGTTAGATAACTAAATTATCTAAAAACTGTGAGAAAATATAAATAAAATTAGAAATACGAATCTATTGTATGTCGCACTTGGTGTAATCTTATTTATAAGCTGTTACATTTAATAAGACTCTGGAGCTGCTGTGATAAAAAAAAGATCCTCATGCGTGCTTAAAAAACAAACAAAGGAAATAACTTCCTCTAAACCCGGAAAAAAAGTAGATGTATCTAAATTTTCTTTTCTTATTTTGACACGCCAATGAGTTATTGCAGTTTTTTAAATAACCTTTTAGCGAATGATATAATTTATAACAATAGATAATTTGTGTTGAGTGTCACTTTTCGTCAAATTTGGATTTTCAAATTTTTACCGTAGCCTTTTGTGAGGTTTTCGTTGAATTAAAAGATGAATGAGTTTTGACACGTAAAACGAGTGGTATGAAATACAGGCACGAAACGTTATGGCGTCACGAATCATGTATGCCGTTAAATATGGAATCGTTGCCAATTTCTCCAAACTGGCGATACAATATACATTTTATATCACTGCAATATACAATTTTTACAATATACAATTTTATATTACTACAATATACATTTTTTACAATATACAAGAAACTGCAGTGTACTGTTTTTTAACATTGAACAGTCCCGAATATGTTAGTTAACTGAAATCATTAAATAAATCTTAAGATATATTTTCATATATGCCGTTAAATATCGAATCACCAAATTCGTTCCAATTTCCCTCTAAACTGATGTAAAAACTCATCCAATATAAATGACATTGAACAGTCCCGGAACATGCTAGTTAACTGAAATCGTTAAATAAAACGGAAGAAATGTTTTCACATATGCCGTTAAAGAACGAATCATTAAGTTTGCCGCCAATTTCTCACTAAACTGTAGATAAAAAATAAACTCCAATGTACCTGACATTGAACAGTCCCGGAGCATACTATTTGATTGAAATCGTTAAATAAAACGGAAGAAATTTTTTCATATATACTGTTAAATATCGAATCTCCAAATTCGCCGCCAATTTCCCACTAAACTGATGATGCAATAAACTCCAATATAAATGACATTGAACAGTCCCGGATCATGTTAGTTAATTGAAATCGTTGTTAAATAAATCGGAGGAAATTTTTTTCATATATGCCGTTAAATATCGAATCACTATGTTCTCACTAAACTGGAGATAAAATAAACTCCAATATATCTGATATTAAACAGTCCTGGAACTTGCTAGTTAACTGCAATCGTTAAATAAAACGGAGGACATTCTATCAGTGTTTTTAAAGCATATATTTAATTATGTAAAAAAAATAGGTTCTAAAAGTAGTAAAAGAAATGGTAGCCCAAAAGTCATGCTCAGGTTCCAAATGCTTATAAATGCCAAATATTATTCTTAACTTTTCGAACGAGTAAACTAGATTTGGAGAATTTACTACAGAAAATAACGCTTTACAACACGCCAAAATGGATTAATTCTATTTTGTAAAACAGAAATTTAATCATTACCTCTCAACGAGCTCACCTGATATGATGGTTCCAACATGAAGGCCGAATCTTAAAAGGAAGTCTAGATAAATAAACGTCGAATTTAAAGGAAATTCTTATGTAAATAGGCCTCAATCTTAAAAGAAAAAGTCTATGTAAATAAGCATCAAACTTACAATATTCGTGTAGAAAATGCACGACTACGACCGTTATGAAAACATTAGAAAGAGCTTATCTCTGTGAAACAGAAAATGGAATCTGTTTATAAGATGTAATTTTATAAATAAAATAAATTTATTACAAATAATAAATTTATATTTATTAATTAAATACATAGTTTGAAATTTTACAAATTTATTACAATTAATAAATTTATAAATTTCCAAACAGTGAATTTTCTTAAGTCTCAAAGTGAATAAAATTATTGGACAACAAGAAGGTTTATTAATTATTAAAACACAGACGTGACTGTTGTGGAGTACTGCGAAATATCTGAAAAGATGTCTATATGAAAGAAATCCTTTAAAAAAATCACATGGAATTTTATGTATGGTACATCATTTTAATATAAAAATTTTATATTTTTGCTTATATATCAGAAAATCGAGGCTGTTTTTTATTGTTGCTCCTGCTGATTGATATTTTTAGCATATTTTTTACAAACATAAAATTCATTAGTCAGAATACAAATTAATTAACTAGTCTTCATAAAAATGCAATATTATTTATCTTACGAATCTAAAAGTTTAGATATAGTGTAACATTTATCATTTGAATTGTTTATTTTTTATTACAAAGAAATTGTTGTATCTGTTGATACTAAATATCTTTGATAAAAAAAATTTCTTAGGATCAAAGATCAATTGTTTTTATATAATGTGTCATCAATTAAACCATTTTTAAAAACACTTTCTCGTAATAGTTACATACAGAGGAAAGATAGCTGCTTAGAACAGTTTATTCGCTAATTAAAAATTTTGTGTTTTATTAATGAGATACTTATCCTGTCAGTAAACAGTCAAGATGACATGAATATATTCAATATAATTTTACAATTGTAAATGAGTCTGTAAATTAACGATAATGAATAACAATGTTTTGTCTTTATTAGTAAAGACAAAGTACTTTTGTTGATTAGCATACATATGATAGTATATATATTTTTGTAGATCAACATCATGAAAATATTCAATATAATTTCACATACATATATATGTTTTTGTAGAAGTCGTATTTCGTATTTTTTTTCACATACGTATATATATTTTGTTTAGAATTTTCTCGTATAACTGAGGGTTTAAAACGATTACGTACTTTTTATTATATATGTATATATATATAAACTAAAATCGATAATTCCAGTTATATGGCTTAAAATACATTGTAATATGGAAACAAGCTAAATTATTAAATTCCAAGATTGTTGGAAATTCTAACAAGAACCTTTATATTATATCCTCACCACTGTGCTAAAAGTTCCATAAATATAAAAATAAACTAAAAAGTCTGAAACAAATAGTTAGATAAGAAAATGAGGAACAAATGAAATACAATTGGCAAAAAGAAAATCATTTCCTGTCTAATACACTTTATCACAAGGAAATAAGGCAATAAAGAATGAGTAAAAATTTGTCAATAATATTCTTCCGGCCAGAAGTAAAAATTAAAAATGTTGCTACATGTATTAGTTTTTATAATCATTACTGTTTCATAAGAACCATATGATTCCATTCAATACGGCTGAATTTAATTTGTGTTATATAGTAATTAATTTTTTAATTCAGCAGTAAAATAAAGTCAAATATTATTTTTGATGCATGAGTAAATATTTTTATAATTATTATAAGCAAATTATTTTGATTATTATTAGATAAAAAATCTAAGTAAACATAATGAGCTATTTGAAAAATGATTTAAAGTTTGGTTAACGTTTAGTTTTAGCTTAAAGCTAAGCTTTAGCTAAAGAGATTAAATTAAAAAAAACGAATTTTAAAATTTATATCTAATTTTACTAAAAATAATACTAATTATCATAAATATTTTTTTAAATTTAAATAAAAAATAATTTCTTCATTTCTTATAAGTCAAATTATAAGCTGAATGATTTTTTTTTACCTTTTAACCATCTTAAAAAATTTGATTCGATGAAATAAATTAACATGTTTTCAATGAATTTCAAAAACAATAATAATTAATTAATAAATAAATAAATAATACTGATCATGAACATGATTATGATGATGATGGTGATGATGTTTTACAAATGCATTTACTTTCATTGATTCATGCATTTCTTTTATTGTTTTCTGAACAATATTTCAATGTTAATTCATAGAAACTTATTCACACATTCGTTAATAATTCTTATTCATAAATTCATGTAACTGTAATTTATTACCATTTCTAGTATAAGCTATCTTTATTTGCAGATTTTACTGGATGGCAAAGAAGAGCATATGAAGAAAAATGCTAGTACAGTTGACTTACACAGTATTAGTTTCAGTACGTACACCTGAATATAAATTCTAAAAAATATGTTTAATGTTCACTCGGGTTTTATAAGATAATTAATAAAAGAGACGTCTTGAACTTTTTGCGGTTTTTTTCTTACAGAAATTTATTCTGTGGAAAACCATTTAAGAGTGATTGCATTTTGGCACGAACTCTCCAGAACGGAAGAAGAACCCGCCTTTAATGGAATGGCGGAGGAAATTCAGTCTGAGACTGTGAGACTGTGAAAATCAAAATCGAAAAGTCTGTTACCTGTCTATGTTTTCTATAATATTGATTTTAAAAGATGGAACCATAGCGCCATAGTAAACACAATACCACAGTACTGTACTGCAAATAGTGCAGTTTAGAGTGCGTGTTGTAATACAACAAAATGTGTATAACCTAATACTAAGCATTAACTATGAATCGGAAGTAGCCTCCAACAACTGCAGCATTTAATAAACATAGTAAAAAATTACTGAATTGTTTTTAATGCATCACAATGTATCAAATAAATTACCTGTTGTAAATTTTAATTATTTAAATATTTTTCAGGAGTCAACCAATTTTAAATTTTCAGAGTTATTTAACTGCATAAATTGTTCAAAAATGTGGAAAATTGGGTGAGAAATCAGAAATCAACTGTGAAACGACGATGTTTTGTTGCTGGTTGTTAAAAAGTTGAAGAAAGAAAAAGTGTTTAAAAATAATTAACAGGTGATTTTGGGATTAATTTATTTTTGACAACCTATGTCAAATTTTTCGGAAGTCTAAAATATATTTAAAATGCAAAAATGTTATTCACTAAATAAGAAGAATGTTATCTATTAGAACTAAATAAATAAAAGAATATGATTACTCATGTTTTTACTAATATTTTTCTTATACACAAATTTTAGTAAATTTTTCTTAAGAAAAGGAATTAAATTATCAGCTTTCAAGTAATTCCTTTAATTGAATGCTTAAATTCTTACATTTATCAAATAATTACAAATTTTAAAAATATTAAAACTTATAAAATACATTTATATATACAAATATATAAACATATATAAAATACATATATATATATATATATATATATATATATATATATATATATACATATATATATATATATCTTTAAAGGCATAGCTATATCCATACTAATTCAAATTCAAAATTGAATAAAGTTTATTAGCAGCAACTCAAAATTAACAAGAATAAAATTAATTCTTCAGATAATTCTACAGTTTTTTCAATTTATACAAATATTCCTTAATTATTATACAAAAAAATTAAACAAATTTAAAGCTTATGTAAAAATGAATAATTTTTTCTAACCAAAAATCACCTTTTAAATAAAAAATTTCAAAACCAGTTTATTATTTTTAAAATATAAGATGTTTATCTATTTTAATTAAGATCGGAATATTTTATTGCTGCAGGGATCTCAGAAGAACTTTGATTATAATCTTATTCCAAATTTTACACAGTAAAATATGTGTATCCCTTTATTCCAAAGCTGCTTTCAGAACCTGCCTAATTCCCTCTCCAAAGAGTATCACTGTATCGACAACAAAACTGATTAGCAATGAAACTGTCTAAACAGTCATTTTATACCGAGAACTTACAAAGAAAAAAAGGCATCTTTATCAAATTATCACAATGAACATAAAAACATTATATTAATAATTGACAATTCAGATTGGAAAAAGGAGAAAGATGTGTTGTTGAATTGAAAAGGTGAACCGTAACTCTGAGTCAGAGTTTGCGGAATTTCAAGAAACATTGAACTAATATGCTTCCATTGTTTGCAAAATTCTTTGGAAACTTCTGCACCACTGTCCCTAAAAATTGTCAGGATTTTAACAACTGTTGCTTTCAGATTCAACTTAACGGGAAACTCCCGATATAGTTCTTTGTTCTTTAGAAATGCATGCATGCATTGTCAAATGCATTTGAAAATGCATGATGACGAAAGCACTGAATGATCATGTAACATTCCGTGGACAAATGATGAATACTTTTTTATTTCAATGGAGTAGAATTTGGCGGTAGAAAATTCGCCATTCGCTTCCGAAAAAATCGTTGACCTCTCACGTAACAATGTGGTTTGGTTTTTCTCAATTTTTTAATCAATTTTCTTGGAACAGCTACTTCCCACAAAACACTGAGAAGTTGATATGATGGTGGTCACGTGGAGAAGGTATCCATTTTTAGAAAAATTCTATCATACCAGATGCGCGTTTAAGTCAATGTCTTAAAAACATTCAAAATGTAGCAACTATCTGGTCGAGCGTTAACTAAAAATATATTATAATACAAAAAGTTATATAAAAGATATTTTTTTAAACATTTCCACATTTTGGTGAGGAATTAAATATTTATTAAGATCGAACTTTTAGTTTATTAAGAGTAAACCTTTAAAAATACACAGGCAAATATTTTATTGGGTGTAATTTATTGCGCATTAAGAGATTAGAACTTTTGCAAATAACACTCTAGCCTGGATGAAGTATCCTTTATTTTATTTACTTCCTACTCTTAGTGTTTGACAATCATATATAATAGCCACTGACGAATGTTTATTTCGAATTTCTCGAAATCGACTGTTTATTTAGATTTAATGTGATTTTCTAGTACTCCTTACGTATTTCATTGAATTGCAAAATATATATTCCTTACACATGCCCATTCGAACGCATTATCTCGCAATAACCAAGTTTCTTGTTATTTTTAGAAAATGTCTTAAGATGTGCAAGTTCTTATGGATCGACACATATTTAGCATCATGCATTTTCAAGTTTTAATATACAAAAATGACAAGTAAAACCCATTTTTTAGTCAGTTTTGTACTAGGTGCTTGAGAAAATGAGGCTAAATATTAAAATACATTAAATCAATGTAATATATTATGTCTCAAATTTAGTTCTTCTCTATTTTATTACAATATTTATTTTACATTATGAAGTGTATGAATATACAAAAATTATTATATTTTTTTCTTTGAGGCTCATTGGACAATTTACAATGAATGCATACGACTCATCGGAATCATGCGGCTAGCGGACCGATTAAATAAAAATATACTCCATGGAGATTTTCCATCCAAAAACTCCTCTATTCTCATCAAAATCATTCATTTTGTTCATAAAAATATATCTTAATTAACAGCACAATTTACGTTAGTTTAAAAACTTTAATTTTCTTATTAGAGAAATTTCATAATATATTTAAAAAAAAAAATTTTTTTTTTACAGTTTTTAAATGTATTTGAACATGCTTTTATGTAATAAAAATTTAGATGAGACTCAAAAATTTCTTATTTAAATCGTTTTTAAACAATGATAATTTTTTTTTATTTGACTTCTACTTTTTAGATAGAACTTTTTAACTTTTATTTACATCTTTTTTTTATTATTATAAATACAATGAATGACACTGTAAAGAACTTTTCAATTAAAATTAAAATTAAAAGACATTATTATAATCGGGAATTTTTCTATCATATCCATCATTTTTCTTTAGATTGACGATTAAAAACCCATTTAACATACTTTTATTTAAATACTTACAAGCTTTATTGAATATTTATAAATTATCTAAGTATAAAATTTATTTTTAAATATACTAAAAATAATGAAATATATTTAAAATATCGTTCAATTACTACTTTTAATAAAATTTGTTAATTGCGATTTGTAGACATTATTTATAAAAGTATTTTTTGATAATATTTGCATTAAAAATATATGTATTAAGTTTTGTTTATTAAAATCATGAAATAGTATGTTATTATTAAAAATATTTCCTCGTGTTTTATAAATGCAAGTTTTATATCAGAATAAAAAATGAACATCATTCAATTATGGAATAAATATAAAAACCTGAATCTAAACATGCATTGAATTCTTACATAATTCAAAGGTAAAAATATTTTCAATAAATTTTTAAAAGCTAATAAATAATATTTAATGTCAAAATCATTTAGACCATCATTTTAGAAAAGTAATTAATTAATTAATAAAGAAGACAACAAGAAGAATATCCAATTTACATGAAAAACCTTTGGGATTTGTGTTCAAATTATTTTTTTTTTTTTTAGATCATGATGCACTTAAAAGATATAAATTTTAATCAATATACTGTATACCCAAGTACGCTGTTTCAATAATTAAATATTTATTTTTGGCAAATTAATAATTTCTTATCTTATTATTTTACGAGTTCATTATTTCGAGTGAATTAAGTATCATTAATCTAAATTTTTAGGATTTGGGATGAAACAAAATTTAAAAATTATATTCAATTTTAAATTTAATTTCACTGAAAAATTTTTTAATAAAAATCATTTAATTGGTAAATTACCCAGAAATGCAAAAAAAAGAAAAGTTATGATGTGCAAATTAATTAAATAAAATTTAGGTTTTATATGCTTAATTCAAACATTAGCATCTGATATTTTAAAGTATTCTAATTTCAATTTACCATAAATATAACATTATAGAAACATTTTTTGTTTTATTTAAAAAATTGTGCACTAATAATAAGCTTATAATAATAATATTATAAATTAAATCAATGGTTTAAATAAATGCACAGATTTTTTTTTTATTTATTTACAATATTTTAAATAATCCACGATATTAAAAAAAATTTTTAATTTTAAAATTAATTAAATAAACAAAGTATATTATTTCAAATGAGAAATTAGTGGACGAATGGTGACGTTTAAGCAAATTATAAAAACACGACTAAACTAATTATTCAATTTTTAATTGAAAAGGCAGAAATATAAATTAAATAATTAATATTCCAGTTTGGTTCAGAAACATGAAAATTAATAACAATAATAATTCAAAAATACACAAAATGCTGTAATATATATGAATTAAATTATCCTCAAATTTTCAAAACAAAAATTAATCAATAACAACAAAAATATCAAGAACTTACTTTGAATTAATCAAAATATATTGCAACGATATTGATATAATATATATTAACAATATTACACCAATATATATTAATAATATTATATGAAATTAATATCTGTCGATTTTAATGAAAATGTTAGTAGAGATATATATGTGTAATATTAATAAATATTTAATAACAAATATTAAATACTTTTGAAAGTATAATTAAAAAATCTATTAAAAATACATTTTAAAAATTTTAATCAGAAATCCATGTTTACTACATAATAAATACTACAAATACAATACCCTTTTTTACTTTTACACAAAATAAATCAATTCATATGTTAATTAAGTCATTAATTTTACAAACTTAAAAGCATAAAAGTAATAATCAAAATTAATTGACAAATAAACAAATCATAACATTTGCTGACTAGTTTTTTTGAATAAATTAAGATAACTATCTAGGATTGGAATTAAAGAATTAAATTACTTACAAAACGAAAACTTCAAAAAATAAATTAATGCAAAATATATGTGACAGACAATACAAGGCCAAGGTTTTGAGTTCGTTTCAAGTGACGGCCAATTATATACTGATACGAGTTGCTTGAACTCACTTCAAGTAACTGAGCAAATGTCGATATATTTTTTTCTCCTCCTCCTCTCAGATTGGTTAACTGATATATTTACTGGATGATTAGGGTTTTCCGTTGCATCCTGGGATTCCCGCGCTAAAACTGTGTGTTAACGAAACCCTTTGTTAAAGGCATTCGCACAGCCGAGAATTATTTCCATACAAAAGAGAAATCTACCAAAATGATAATAGGGCAAACAAATGTTATCTTTTAGTGGTCACGTATCCACGAAAATATCTACGAGTAATAGTATTTATTTATTTAACCTTATTTGAGTTTTAAGAAGATGCAAGACTGAAAAGATAATAAAAATGAGTAGGTGTCAGAATAGAGATAAAGAATAGAATCAATAACTACGAATCATACTATGAATTTATTTGATCAATAAAATGTCAAGGTTCATGTTACAAGAAACTTTAAATACAATTATCCATTATCCAATTGCTTTATTTTAAAATGAACTTTATATATTTATTTATTTATTTTTATCAAATAAATTCATAGTTATTGATTCTATTCTTTATCTCGATTCTGACACCTACTTATTTTTATTATCATTTCAGTTTTGCATCTTCTTAAAACTCAAATAAGGTTAAATAAATAAATATATATATATATAGTTTCTTAATTCTATATAGGGAATCATTACATTGTTTTTTAGCTCTATAGAATGACTGGCGGTGGGAGAGTTGACAATTAAGTTATATTTGTAAACAATAATAATTTATTATTATTGAATTTTATTTATTAAACTTTACTAATTTTTCTTAAATTTAGATAATATGCATTTGAATTTCAAGACAGTTTTGTAATGAAATTAAACTAATAAATTCCCATGATATATAGACAAAATCTACTCATAAATCTAGCTGGGAAATCATCTAAAAATACTTTATTCTGTTTGAAAATATGTTTTATTTAAAATAACATTGATTGATCGATAAACTAAAATTGCGAAGATTTATTTATTATTATTAACTTTTAATTATATATTTCGATAGCTAATTTGAATAAGATCTAAAAAATGAGTGATTTTAAATTAAATTTTTTGTGACAAAAAAATTTAACTACGCATTTAAAATAAAAATTTGCTGATTATTCAAATTATTCTTAGTTTAAATGTAATATTATTTTATACAAATAATAATAATAATTAAAAATATAAATATTTTTTTAATAATAATATTTATATTTAATTTAAATAATATTATTTTTAATTTTTAATTTTTTTTTAATTTAAAGAAAGTTATAGTTTTTATACTTTTATGATTTAAAATTTGTAAATTTGTAATTTACCAATCTAAATCGATATTTTTGTTTCTTTTAAAACTGATTCATTACTTTTTAATTGCTCATCATTTTTTTCATTTAAACTTTGAATGCTTTTAATACTGAAGTTCATGCAAAATAGATCTTATGAGATCTTACATGAGGAAACAAATAATACCATTATTTAGCGATTATTTTAATTATATTTATGTTATTACATACAAAGGAATATAAACAATTAATTAATTAAAACTTACTAGAAAAGTAATTTAAGCTACTTAAATTTAATATAATATAAGAACCAAATATTATAGTTATTTAAATAATAAATGCAAACCTGACATATTTTTAGAAAAATTATGCTATTTGCAAGCAATATCTGTTTCCTGATTAATCAGCATTATAGAAATACTTACTTTTGAAATGACACTTCTATGATCGTAAATATCAAAAAAGTAAGTCAAGTTTTCGATTTTCTAATCGAATTTCATGTTAATTTGAAATCAAGGCAAGACCTTTCAAATTAATTTCAGACATTATTAAAAAGCAATAAAATTGCATAAACTTAATCATAAATGTTACATCGCCTTTGCAGGTGTAATGACGAGATAGGTGCAACTTAAGGAACAAGGTTATTTCTAATTTAGAATTCCAAAACGTCATTTTGTGAGGAATTTTCTGGTATTAAAAACAGAAAAGTAGTTAGCATTTATTAAATAATTTAACAGCACCGGCGCTTCTAACTTCGTGCCTGAGATTTCAATGAAGAAGTTTATTAAAAAATAAAAATATGATCTATATTATTCCAATTGATATATTTTTTTGTGCACAGAATATTTTTTTTATCAATAAGAAACTTCTTAGATTTCATTTAAATTGTAGAAATAAAAATCATCTCATCATTCTATGTAGTTATATGCAATTTTTCATGGTCTCATTAATTTTCAAGATTAAAACGTAAATGAAATTTTTCAGATATCGTTGTTATAATAAAATTTTATCTCCGTCATTTATTATGATACCTTAATAATTTTTTAAAAAGTTAAAATGCAAGATGGCAGCTCTTATTTTTCATTTTCATGTTTTGTAATATTAATATCGCATTTAAACTTAGTGTAAAAAAACTGAAATAATAATTTAAATTTCTTTTTTTATTGTTCCCCAATTTTATATTTAAGGTAATTTAAAAAACTTCTCATTTCATCATTTTAGATGAAATGCAAAGCTATTCTTAAAACAACATTCCAATATTCCTTTAACAAAAAATTTAAAAGGAAATTGGTGTATCCCAATAATTATGATACCAGACACAATTTCTTTTCTTTTCATTTTCCCCAGTTTTATATTTAATATAATTCTCACAGCCTTTGCATTTCATCACTTTAGATGAAATGCAAAGAAATACTAAAACAACATTCC
Source organism: Caerostris extrusa (assembly GCA_021605095.1). Taxonomy (NCBI): domain Eukaryota; kingdom Metazoa; phylum Arthropoda; class Arachnida; order Araneae; family Araneidae; genus Caerostris; species Caerostris extrusa. The sequence goes on along the minus strand of BPLR01007990.1, from coordinate 33,803 downwards.
ATTATTACTTTAACAAAAGCATTTTAAAGGAAAATGGTATATCTTAATAACTATGATACCATTTTTGTGCAAGAAGAGTTCAATTTTTAGAGTAATTTAAAAGCTTTCTTTGCATGTAATATATATATATATATATATATATATATATATACAGAATAATCGTATATAATAAAAAAAAAAATAAAAGAACTTTCGACATAATCCTCAGATTCTCAGAAAAATTTATTGAGTAATTCGATGGGAAAATTCGATGAAAATTTTCTTTTTCAAAATAAAAATCACTAGTGTTTTTCTTTTCTTTTGACAGATTATTATGCAATAAAAATATGCATATAAACATTAGGAGTATTCATATTTTAAGTTTGAAAAATAATAAATGATTATGTTCGTATTTACTACGATTTAAAATGTGAGCAGAAAACCAAAATTATATTCATGTCTCACGTGACGTGCTAAATTAGAGTGCATGCAAAAGTTAAAATCATAATTAGAATGTAACCTTAATCATCAATGCTGGTTCTTGACTCAACATTGCCAAGATTTAGACTTTAAATTGGTATAATTCGCTTTTCTTTTTCTGTGTTTAAAAATAAATATTTTCGTTTCATTTTGTTAAAAAGAAATCCAGGTCAAACATTTGCCAGGAATATTCCATATTATACATCGTAATAATGAAATGAAAAATATTTACTTTCATGTAAGGGTTAATAGTATTTTAAATTTTGAAACGAAATAAATATACTTAATTTATTATTATTTATAAAATATAATAAATATGCAAACTAAACATAATTTTTTGAAAAACATTTTAAAAATCGATTCACTTCTTGAGTGAATTTTGGGTGTAACTTTTATATATAAATAAATAAATTAATAAAAAATTTTAATTAACAGAGAATACAGTAATTTTAGTATTAACAGAGAATAGTGGAAAAAATAGCAGCAAAGACGCATTATTTAATCTCATATGCTGGTGCAATCGTGATTCTTTGTATAAGATTAGAGAAGTAGGAGTGACTTATCTAATCTAAAATAAAAAATAACCAAAATAAAAGAATATGATGACAAATTGGTCAGTCACGCCTAAATGGAGGTCAGTGATTGACACAAATACGCTACTCATTGAGTAAGATAAGATATTGAGTAGCGTTTTACGTAGGATCTTGATTACTGACGTATCGATGATCAAACTTTTCGGAGAAAAATCAGAAAAAAAACAACACGTGTTTGTATTATAAAAAATAAACGGTTATATTAATTTATAGTAACATTATATATTAATCCCTCGTTTATTGCGCGCTGAATAATTAGTTCGATAATTCCGAACTATAAAATAAAATATTTAAATATAAAAGATGGATATAATCAATAAAATTACAAATAGAGAATTAGTATTATCTGTTGTACGTTAATATCTATTAATATCAACATTAAATTTAAAAACCTTTAAGTACTGTGTAATTTTTTTCTTAATTACGAATTGAAACATCGAAGCACTTATTATAGCGAAATACACGTTAAGGAAATGCTACTATTTAATTAAACCGACTTTATACAAGTATTTAATTTCTGAAAGCAGATAACCATTAAAATAAAATCTATAACCCTTTTTACTTGCAAAGTAAAGAATAAAAAAGATATTTTAAAATGAAAAAATTACATTTTTTATTTTAGGTTTCTCACAATAATAAAATTTTTAAGTAGCTTTTCAAAAACATGATTTTTAAATTAGTGTTAGATGATTTTAATATTCAAATGAAGATAATTCATTTTCTAAACAATTCACTTAAGAAATTGCCCTGAATACTTTGTAATTGTTGTGATAATTTATTATTCTTAAATAAATGTGAAAAAATTAAAAAAATTTAAAGTTATTTTTAAATAAAATTATTATTTATCTATTAAAAATTTCAACCATTTTGTGGATTAAAAAAAAAGGGTTGAATCTGATTGATTTGTCTTATTAAAAAGTCACTTACATGTTTTAAAAATTATTTTGAGGTTGAATGACTATGTCACAAATTTCATACAGTTTGGAGGAAAAAATTTAACAAATAAATAATAAAAAAAAATAACATTCAATTTCTTGTTATCAATTTGAATGGAATAGATTTTTTTTTTTTTTTTAAATTGAAATCATAATATGCGTGTTTTAAAGGAAAACAAAATGCAAAAAAAGCAAAATTATTATTCATTTTAGTTCTTTTAGTCAACTTTAGTTCTAATAATGAGTATAAAATTAAATTTTAACTATGTTATAATGGTTTAAGTACAGTTTTAAACATTTATAATGTTAACTGATTAGTATAAATAAATGTTCAATTAATTAAAAATTAGCTAATTAACAATACTAAATATTAAATTAATTAAAAGTTTATTAACAGTAAATGTTAAATTAATTAAAAAATAACGTAAAATTAAATAAATAACATAACATATTTATGCTGTTTTAGATATTGTGAAAAAATTATTATTATTATATATTATTAAAATATTACTTAATCAAAAAGTAATATAATTAAAATATTATTTAATCAAAGGAATAAAAAATAAATGACCGAATATATTTTAAGTAAAAATGTTCCAATATTAGTCCGTCGAAAATTTATATCAATAACATTTATGATAAATTGAATTGAATTTATTGAAATTTATCATCAAATGTTAAATATTAATAATTATAATTAAAATAAGTGCAAAAAATTTGCAATAGGGAAAAACAGAAAATAAGTGCAGTCGGGAAAAACAGAAAATAAGTGCAGTCGGGAAAAACAGAAAAAAAAATTATAAAATAAACGGGATAATTTTCAACTAACCAAATAAGTTAATAATTTTTTACTATTCTGGAACAATTGTAATGCCTTTATTTATTTTTTAAAACATGAAAACCCTTAAAATAATGATAAATTTTAAAATAAAAAGTAATTATACGTATCAGTATTTATAGAATCTAACCATTTAAAAAAGAATTTGAGAAATAATTATAAATGCCTTGCAATAACAGAAGTAATCTAACAAGTTTTGAAAGAAATACATATGTGTAATTTAATAGCATTCTCATCAACATTCTAAAAATATTTTTTTTTTCTTTTGAATTAATATAGATAACACATAATTTTTATACAATATCATAAACTCCGGGTAGTTTTAATAAATGCGCACTGATAAATCAGAAAACAAACAATTCATCAGCAGTTAAACTTTAAAGTTATTGTTATTTATATTAAGTTTAAAAATAAATTTAAAAATACATCAATATTGAAACTTATGTTAAAATGTTAAATATGAATAACTATAATTAAAATAAGTGCAGTAAAGTTTACCTCAAAGTCAACATGCTGTCTTTGGTTCTCACGCTACACTAAACACGGACACACGCTGACAATCGAATGTTATATTTTTGAAATGGGCGGAATCTTGCACAGGTGCAAGAAGAGCGGAAGCTGTTCTTGCAATTTTAGAACATTCAGCACGAAGAAAAGGTTCTATGATGAGTAACAAAAAATAAAAAAGACAAAACGACAATCTTTTGTTTTATGTCAGATGAGAGAACGACAAGAAAGGTCGTTTTGAGAAAAGAAAAATTCCAGCTCGACGCGAAACAGAAATTGCCATTGTCATGTTTTCAAATAGTCGGCCATTAACACTGACAGACTACGTGACATGCGCACCGTAAATGCGATATTATTTTGAATGACTGTAATTTTGGAAAATGTTCGCAGCATAATGAAGTTTTATTATATAAATTTTTACTAATAGTATCCTTAAACTCAGTTTACAAAAATAAATCTTCGTATATAAGTTGTTTTTATAAATTTCAGACCAATTTTAGTGTTACGTGAGAAAATCGAGTCTTGCACGCTAATGTTTCGTCTGAGGATTCTAGTGATTACTATTCTTCAGGAAAAATAACGTCTAAAAATAGCTCATATTTTAACGCCATCGCAACCTATTTACAATTCATTAATAATCAGCATTAAAATTTTATTATTTTAAGTGCACGAACTGAATATAATTCGCTTTCTCTGTACCTTTTTAAAAACATTTTCTTACCTACTTGATTTTCATATTGTATAAAGTTATATACTGTTTTTTTTTTATTCAAATAGATTAAAATTGGATTATTTGTTTAAATAGTTTTTAGCAAAAAATCATGTTTGATTCGTAAAAGAAATGACACAGCATTTTTGAGCATCATCATTATAATAATGTTTGAGAATGCATTGGACAACGTATCATGGCTTTATGACTTCTTACAAATTGTTTCATTATAAAATAAAAAAATAGCATGTATCGAAATAATTTGGAACTCGAGAAAAAAAATATAATTGAACCGTTTTTACAAAACAAATTATTAGATTAAATAGATAGAGCAAAAAAGTTATCTTAAAAGTGATATATACAATAAATCTAAAGCGGAAAAACTTATTTACATTGCTAAAAAAATGATTTTTGTTTTGTTCAGGCATTCCAAATTTCAAATATAAACACTATAAAACGAAAGAAAATTTTATGGGTTTTGTAAAAGAAGGAATGCCTTTAAAATTTTTTTTCAATATATGTTTATATTTTTCAATATTTTTTAATATTAATTAATTTTTAATCAATATATAATTAATAATGTAATATTAATATATTTTTAAATTATATTTTAATATATTAATATATAATATAATAATGTTATATGCTATTAATATTTTTTAATAATTTTTAATATTTTTTTATTTAATAATATTTTTTAATATATGCGTATTAATAATAATTATTAGAAAACAAAATGAATTTGGCATTTTTAGATCATCCCAATTTTGGAATTTTTAAAAAAGGCTGCATAACTAATTTTCCTACAAGAATAATTTTTTAATATATTCATATGTTGGTCGACTACAGGTGAAAACATTAAAGCAGACCAAATGACCTTCATAAGAAAAGGTGACAAGGGGGATAGTGGATAACTAGAAGTTGAAACAATTAGATAAACAATTAAGGGTGAGACACGTCTATTTTTTTATGAAAAATTATCTAATTCTTTTCTATGTAATTATATAAAATGGTAAAATAAACTAAACACAATGTATTAAAATAAATGTTCATATATGAACATTTATTTAAAAAAAAAAAAAAAAATCTAAATAAAGAATATAAAATCTAAATTTATAAAGAAGAATCTAAAAAAAATACTTACGAGTGGTGAAGAAGCCTTTTAGTTTCTCACGGAAAAAAGAAGCATCGATCCAAGTCATTTTATATTAAGTAGGAAATTAAAGCGCGGAAGTTAGGAAATTAACGTCATATTGCGGTAAGAAAAACCACATGGTATTTCATGATACGCGCGCTGCTGTTCAAAGTGCTATTGAGGGCACTAATTAACGAAATTGAGGGTGTGTTTCTACGGCATGCAACACAGAGTGGGAGTTTTACAAGTGTTATATTGTTTGTATGAAATGCATTTTCCAGAATTCCATCATTGAATATCGTGAAACGTGTTTTTTAATTAATTAATTTTTGAGCAATCAATGCTGGAGTCAACATCGAAAAAATTTTAAAATGTCTTTTAATTTTAAAAACATGTTTTGATCGATATTTTTATGTCTTAATTAAATAGATTTCCATCAAATAAATTTTGAAAAACCAATTATTTTAAAACTTCAAACTCTTAAATGTAACGGAGCAAAAAATTGTTAAAAATATTGTTTCTGCATAATTGTTTTGCCTCTTTCGTATCAATTGATTGAGTATTTGATAAATATGGTAGTTTAAGATTTTTAGAGAAATTCATATCTAAATACAAATATATCGATATTTAAATGTTATCTGTCTCACAGATTCTATAAACAAATAAATAATAACAGCATTTTTAAAAATAAATAAACTTAATAGAATTAGCAGATTTTTAAACAATAAATTATGAAGCAAAATAAATGTTTAATGGTAAACTAAAATATGAAGAGAAGTAATGTTTAATGGTAAACTAAAATATGAAGGAAATAAATGATAAATAGTAAACTAAAATATGAAGAAAAGTAATGATTAATGATAAACTAAAATATGAAGAAAAAGAAATGATTAATGGTAAACAAAAATATGAAGAAAGGTAATTATTAGTGCTAAACTATAATATGAAGGAAAGTAATGATTAATGGTAAACTAAAATATTAAAAAAAAGGAAAGATTAATACTAAACTAAAAATGGGAAAAATACTGAAATGTTGTTTTTAATATTAAGCTATTAAGCATGAAATTGACTACTGTTGCATTAAAAGGAAAAAATATACTCGGAAACACTTAAAGCAAATATATTGTTGAAAACTTCAAAATGTAATAATTGTTAAAACTTTAAATATAATAGTAATTGAGTCTACATAAATCCACCCAAACAATTTTAATTTTACAACGAATTGAAAATTTTGTACAATTTGAAAATATTCATTTAACTCTAGTACATGGCAATGTTTTTTTCTTTTCTTCTAAATTTATTTAATTTTAGTACTTGATTTTAAACAAAAAATGCATTTTTTTCTTTTAAAACATTAAAAAAACGTATATTCATTGTAAAATTGCCGTCAAATAATGGATGTTTTTAATGAATTGCACTCTATGCGGTTATATATTAGAAGAAATGACGAAAAAAATTTTTGTATTTAAATAAGGGAGTTTCCATTCTATTAATGAGTTCTCCCTAAAGCTTGCGTTTTATTGATACAAGTTTTTTTTATTGACTCATTAAGGTGCAAAAACTTTTTCCATTTGTAGAATATTTTATAAAAAAAAAAAACTGCCAATCGTTGTAAAATGTGTTGAGATCAAATATATTTTTTCCTCGTAATCAGCAAGCTTCCAGTATAGTAAAGAAATTTTGATAGAATTCTATTTTACATGTATTGCGAAATCATTTACACCCAAAATTAATTATTTACTGGAAAATTTATTACCCAAAGTTTTTTAAAATGATTTCTACATGCAGTTAATGAGTGGCGGAATAAAAACACAGCTTCATAAAATTGTTCGACTAGCGCTGGCATCTATGAGAATAAAAAACAAATCTTGAAATTGTCTAAAAAAAAGAGGAAGACTACAATATAAAAAAAAATATATAATTAAAATTTATAAATTTTCAAAGAGTTTAATAGCATTTGAAATTAAAAATACATTAAGCATGTAAAATTTAGTATTAAATGCATATAAATTCTATTAATTAAAATCTGACTTCAACTAAAAATTTAATATTCGGTTAAAGTAAAACCATTTATATCTCGAAGTAATTAATTAAATATCCATATAACATTTCAAATAAATGTACATCACGAATTTTTTTTCGAGTTATATAATAGTATAATAATTAAGAAGAATAAAAATTAATTAATTAATTAAAATAGATATTTAAAAAAAAGAATTCGAAAGGAAATATTATTCTATCAAGTTTTATTTTCTCTAACATATTCTAAAATCTGTATTTATAATATTTGAAATGTTAAAAGAAACACAAACCTATAAATGCAATACAGCTGCTCAATAAGTAAAAAATTACTTAATCTGAGAATTTTCATAATTTTTGTGAAATAAAACTACATTTCTGATAAACCGATCTGACTTAAAAAATAAAGTTTTCTTATATCAGTCGTTCTTTTTTCTTTTACTGATGCCAACCACGATTAAGAATATTTTTGCAAAATAAACTCCCAAGAATGGAACCGAACGATTTTTAAAAAACTGTTATCAATTATTAAATTGAGAAATAAATGATCTGTATTTTAATTAATGATATTTTTCTAATAAATATTAGTGATGTGCTTTTTCTATATTTATCTACAATTAAAAAAAATTTACAAATAAATATTTCTAAATTCTTTAAAAAATTCTGTTAAATAATTATTTTAATCGATTATGAAAAATAATTATCTTAATCTATTACTGAAAATTCTTTTTTATTTACTTATGAAAGCCGTCGTATATAAATGTCGTCTGATGTTAATTGTAGTGACATTTTGTTCGTTTAGAAACATTTCCTTCTTTTTAATTAATTTAGTTCTATAAATAAAAGGAAACGATTATAAATGTTAAAGGTGAGTAATATCAAATGTAAAAGTAATAATTACAGCGTTTTAAAATATTTTCTATATTCCAACAAAAAATATAATTAATAACAATAAGAAGAATCATATTTTAATTAAAAGAGATAGAAATGTTTTCCTAAAAATGTTGGCCAGGAACAGGTTTCTGATACCGGATTTGTTTTTATCTGTTGTGAAAGAAAAGTCTTATTTCCTTTTGTTATTGAGATGGACGTTTCCTTTAAATTTTTATATGCTTATAAGTCATATTCGGATTAAACTGTTAAAATGTTAAAAGTATTGTTTCCTTTTAAAGGAAACTACTAGGAGGAAATTCGGAGAGTTCAATATAAAATTAGTATGATATTTTTCTTAATTTAGCGTTTATTCCAAGGTTAATTAAATATCCTTCCTTTTGCATGTCGATAACCATCAATCTGACATTTAATAAATGTCAGAAATAAAAAAATTAAGAATTATTATATTTTAAAAGTGCGTGATAATATAACTATGAATAGAAATAATAAAGAATATTGGTTTGATAATTTAAAAGAGTTCCTTGTTTTAGTTAGTATTAACAGGGAATATTTTGTAACTTGCTACAATGTACTTTAGCATGCAATATAATTCTATATTAAAGTAGTCTCTAAATATTAAGTGCATATCGAAATAATGAGAACTTTTTTTCGATAAGAAAAGTTCTCATTATTTCTATTCTTTATATTTAATTTTATTAAATTATATCTCCCATTTTGCAATTTCAAGTTATCGCTGTTACGAAAAATTACTTAAAAAAGATGTTGTTTTCTGTGGTTGATAAAGTTGTAGTTGGAGAAACTGTATTCTATAATAATTTTTTAAATTCAGTATCTATTTTAAATGTTAATCTCATATGTATAATGATTTATTTCATTTATTTTTATGTTTTTATTCAACATCGGCTTTGCAACTAACTTTTTTTTTTTTTTTTTTGAAGATTTTAAATATAAATTATGATTTGGAAAATTTTGCGGTTTATTTAATCGCAGTATTTCATAACTAAATTAACAAAAATAATAACTGATGAATCTGTTGTTATCGCCGCGTATAGAAGGATTTGTTAAAAAAAATCAATGTTTACAATTTATATTTTCGTTTTAAAACCATAAATTCGAAAAAAAAAAAAGTTGATTATCTTAAAATTACAAAAATATTTGAACTATTTGACTCTATAAACTTTCCGTTAATAAATTATTTTACCTAATCTTAAGCATATCCTTTAAAACAGTGGTCCCAAAACTTATTTGACCTATAACTTCACTTCAGGAAAAAAAATTCAACGCCACGTGCAAATGCACCTTTTTAAAGAACCCTCCCAAATATATGGGGTAAAAATTTGTATTCTCTTATATATCTGAAAATTATTAAATCTTCTTTTATATGTTTTAAAACATAGTAAATAAAGATGTAAAGAAGACACCTTGTAGGTTGAAGTTATAATTTGTTTTGTTAAAATCAACTATAGTAACATCCGAATTACAGACAAAAAAGGAAAACGAAGGATAATATTGAAATAAAAATTACAAATAATACTTATCCCACCCCTTATTTTTACAAAACGCCCCAGAAAAATACGCCCGAAACGATTCTGAGAACGGAACAAACCTTCTGAAAAGCCTTAGAAAAAAATGCTCCTGTGGCTCATCCCCAATTCCTAGGCAAATATATCACCCACTTTGGAATCCAGTGCTTTAAAAAATATCCTATTGTTTCGAAAATGCATAAGCAGTAAGTACTCTTTAATTCGGCATTCGATGGTGCTGCGTTCTGTATAATCTGGCACAGATAGAACCTTTGTCTCTCTTATTTTTTCATTGCGATTCGGACATTTGTTGACATTGCCAGCCAAATCAACACAGCGCTACTTGCATTTTCGTCCAGTGTTTATCATAACTATCAGTTTTCGTTTTTGTTATAGAGTAGAAATATTATAAGAGATTCGAATCAGGGAATAATCGCAATGTGATACTTTTTAAACAATAATGCCCATGATGTCTATTTTTTGTTGCCGTTGAGTAGCTTGTCACATACTAAATTTTCTTTTGTGTAATTTTGTGTTTTTCATCAATGCAAGAATAAACGACTAAATTAATGTTCAATGTAGAAATTCTGATTTTGTAGTAGCTAGATTAACGAATTGGGCCTCATGGCCGAGTGACTAGCCGGTGCCACAGATTTCGGGTTCGAATCTTGACGGTGCCATGGATGTTTGTAGTGGTTCAGAATCCACCTTAAACCGTAGGTCCCGTTATAATATGACTGTTGGGCGTAAGGCTGGCAACCCCATTCCGCAAAAAAGAAACCATCTCCTGTCTCGAAATCTCCCACCATGGGGCTGTTATTGAGAAAAAAATTAAGAATAACTTCGTCGCATATTTATATGGTCTGCGGAGATTCTAAATGTGCTTAAGCACGTTAAACATATATATACGCTTTATTTATTTACATCTTTAGATAAAGTTAAATAACTCAAGATTTATCTTTGGTATCTCCTTTAAATTTGTATACCTGCTCTATAATCGGTAAAATCTCTAATCAGGCAGGACATGGTTGCAGAGTAGGATTAAACTTTATTTATTACTTTCTTTCTTTCTTTTATTAGTACTTTATTTCTTTCTGATTTTGAAAATAATTAAATACTTCATCTTATAATTTTAACAAATAATATAATAAATAATAAATAATAGAAATAAGAATAAGCAAACGTATTAAAAATTTAAATCTTCTAGTGAATATTAATATTTTGTAGGAAAAAAATATCTCAACTTAATCAAGTATCAAATGGGGGTGATAGTTATAACAGAAACATTTTATTCAGTATAAAGTACAAGAGCTTATTTTTGATGTAGGAGAAAAGTATTTTCACAATATATCTTGATAATTTTAATTTTAAATTGATTTCATATTAGAGAATTTAAAAAATATGTACAAATTAGGTTATGTAATCTATTTTTATATTACATAATAGGCTAGCTTCTTCACAATAGGAAAAACTTTGACATAAAGCCTCAAAAAGTTAAATAAAAAGTGATTCGTCGCCAAATAAGCACTCCAGTCACACTTCCCGCCTAGCCTTTATTCACAAGTAGTACAAACCATTCTGCAACTCTACGGGTTTTTCCTCCACATCAGTGTTTAAAATCCAATTCTCAGTTGTGCTTATCATTTCTGAACGCAATAAGAATCAAAGAATCCGCTGACGCATTACGTGCGATTGAAGAAATTACCATTTTATCACGACACAATAATTTTAAAATACAAATCAAAATGGTTTTGAAAAAGGATTTTGAAAGGTATTTTCTTCAGATAAAAATATTTTGGTAATTTATTATCAATACTCTAGTAAGAAACATTTGACTCCACTATTTGCACTTCGAGCTTAATCACAGTCACTTCAAAGTTAACCGCAATTCTATTCAGTTACAAAAAATTGGTTTCAAGTTATATTCAGTTATAAAGTTCAGTTCTTCAGTCAAAAAGTTATCTTCAGTTTCAAAAAAATTGATTTCATGTTATATTATGTTTCAAAAATTGATTTTAAGATATATTCAGTTATAAAGTTCAGTTGTTCAGTAAAAAAGTTATTTCAGTTTCAAAAAATTAATTTCAAGTTAGATTCACTTATAAAATTCAGTTGTTCAGTGAAAAAGTTACATTCACTTTCAAAAATTGATTTCAAGTTAGATTCAGTTATAAAATTCAGTTGTTCAATCCAAAAAGTTATATTCCGTTTAAAAAAATTGGTTTCAAGTTAGATTCTGTTATAAAAGTTCAGTTGTTCAGTCAAAAAGTTATATTTGGTTTCAAAAACTGATTTCAAGTTATATTCAGTAATTAATTTCAGTTGTTCAGTCAAAAAGTTATATTCAGTTTCAAAAAAAATTATTTCATAAACTTTTATACATAAGAATTTAGAGTAACTTATAAACAGTACGAAGTAAATATGCAATAGCATGATAAATATTATGTATTTTTTCTATAATTAATTTCAACAATTATAACTTACGTAAAAATTGTGATAAAATATATCAATGATAGTATATTTCTATTATAAAAATAATTACAAAAGTAATTTTTAAAAAATAGTAAATAGTCAAATAGAAATTTTGTTGTTTAATTTATGTGCAACCATAAGGTATTTAAAGAAAATAAAATTTGAAATATTTCATTAATTTTAAAAGAATTTATAATAAAAAAAAATTAAATGTTTATTTTTTAATTAAAAAAATAATACTGCATTCAATAATATAACTTTTTAAGAATAAAATCATTTATTCTTGAAAAAATCGCATAATTTCGGTTAAAATATAGTTCTTTCAATTTACATATTTTGGATATTTATTTTTTTTATACATCCGTTCATACCTTTCTGATGTTTAATTGGAAATTGGTAATAAAAAAGTTTAATATTTTTAAAATAAAGGAAATGTTGACTTTTATTTATTGTCTTTAATTTAATATATTACCTTTTTTTTTTAAATTTTGAAAGAGAAAATGTTTGTAAGAAATTGATTTTAGCTTTATATTTTTAGTTGTGGTATTAACCACAAGTAAAGACATTTTAATAGTAAATTATATATTTATTACACTTATACCATATTTACAGTAATTTCTTGGCTTATAAAATTATTTGGTAATATGTGTCCCTTATTTTCGTATTATAATAACAGTATAATGCTACAAAATGGATTGCAACTACTAAAGATTTTATGAAAGCGTATAAAAAAAAAAATCCAATTATTAAAGAGTTTTTGCATACCGTATTTTTTTTTTCTCCTATCGTCATAGGAAACATTATTACAGATACGCATGCGCAATTTCCTATGAGCATGCGCACTAGGGAGAAAAAAATATCGGACGATAAAAATACGGTATGCAAAAACTCTCTATTGTTGAAATGGATAATTCATCAAAATACGCCTATTCTTTTTTTTTTTTTTTTGAACAAAAACCGGGGGAGGGGGTTGTTAATTCAATGAAGAAAATTAATTCGTTTATTCAAAATATATTTTGTTTATTGTTTCTACTACAGGTCATTCTTATAAAAAAAAAAATGATATGATAGGTATTGAAAACCTTTATTTTTTTATAAATATGTAAAATAATATAAACAATATGTACAATATTATCCATTCCTATTAGATTCAAAATATAAATAAATAATAAGAACATTAAATAAAATATTGGTCTAATACTTAAATTATAGGAGATAAAAAAAAATTCTGTCAATAACGGGCAGGCTTGAAAACAGAGTTTTTATTTTAGAATTGCACTCAATAAAAAACTTGCAATTGATGAAAGATAAAAATTACCAAGCTTGTTTGGATTGAAACATAATAACAAATAAACTTTTTCAGTCTTAAATAACAAGAAATCTAGAAATAGAATTATATGACTAGTCAAACACTTCAAACACTATTTAAATTAATATAATTACTTCATTATCTTACGATATTTATTTTTATGATAAACTTTCAATTATTTGATTGTTTGGGGGTTATCCTCAAATTACAATGAGTATATGCAGTTCTAAATCTTCATGCCTGTACATCTTAGAATTTGACTAATTTATCATAACATTCAATATTGAAACTTATTCTAGCAATAGTATATAGTAAATTCAAAAATATTATGACTATCTTAAAATTATTGAAAAAATACATTTAGTAGAGCAGAGAAATTCGCTTACTTACAGATTATATTCAAATAAGGTTTGCATTTAAATCAATATATTAATCAGTCATTCAGAAAGTAAGGCTTGCCAATACTTTTCGTACAATCCGCATCCTCTTATGACTGTTTTAATAAAAAAAAAAGCTTAAATTATACTTAAATAATAATAAGTAATTTTTTAAAAGATTTTTAAATTTTGGTGAGAGATTTAAACAAGAAAAACATGATCTAGCTTCAATTTAATAAAAAATAAATATTTAGATATTAGAAAAATATTTTATTTAGTATTTTCCATTTTATTGCAGACTAAAACGTCAAATCCTTTGTTAATAGTTTACTATTCTGGGTGTAGCCTTCGTTAGTTTTTTTTCTATGATATTTTCTGCAAAAAATGATGTGACTGCATAATTGCGAGTCACATCATTCTCTTCATTTCCTTTTAAAACTGCATTCTAAAAATTATATGTGATTGTTTCTAGATAATACATTAAAATACACAAGCCTAATTGGAATATTATATTTTTCGAACAAACATTTTTATGTATCATTATAAAATACGATAAATAAAATTCATTCGATTGAGTATTTCTGTTTGGTTACTACAAAAAAATTGAACTAAATACTACAATACATTAAAAGAATATTATATCAAGCATCAAATTCTTTATTTGCTTATGGAATTGCTTCTGAAATCTTATATATATATATATATATATATATATATATATATATATATATATATATATATATATATATATATATATATATAATATATATATATATATATATATATATATATATATATATATATATATATATATATATATATATATATATATATATATATATATATATATATATATATATATATATATATATATATATATATATATATATATATATATATATATATTATATATATATATATATATATATATATATATATGTACATATATACATATATAAGATAATTTTTGGAAATTCTTTTCTTATGTGCGATCATCAATTTCATAAGCAAATAAAGAATTTGATGATCATACATAAGAAAAGAATTTCCAAAAATTATCTTATATATATATATATATATATATATAAATAAGATAATTTTTTGAAAATTCTTTTCTTACGTGCGATTCAGTAACCAACTTACAACTTACACACTCTACAGTACTTACATGCTCAATAGGGTGGCAAGATGGGCAAATTGTCACAGGTCCCGCCCGAGCAGCGAGGCCATGAGTAAAGGAAAAGCCAAACATTTATTATCACAAAATAAAGTAAAATTCATTAATTCTGTATTTAATAAATATTTATTCATTAATATGTATTTATTAAATTAAATTAAGTTATTAACAGGATAAATTTAAAAAAAAAATGTATATAAAGATTTTGATCGTATTCATTTTTATGAAAAATATTTCGCAACTGGTAGTAATAATAATAGAAATAGTTACTCACGGGTGATCTCGATGCTACGCACTTCCACGATTTCTGGTTCGTGAAGAAGTACTTATAAAATAAAAAGCTGGAATTGCCAGTGTCATCCATGTGCCACTGGAACATTTTTTAAATACATTTGTTAGGGAATCCATCGAACATTCCAAAGCCGAAACTTGAACTTTGATACTGTCTTTGACATTATCGCTAATCAGAAACCCTCAAAAAAAAAGAAATTTTAATAAATAAAATTTTTACTGAAATAACCGATAATTTTCATTCAATACCCCCTTTATGTTAAATGTTTATACCAACAACCAAAAATAATATGTATTTTAGGTCGCACTTTATTAAAAAGAAAAAATCCAATGATGATGATACTTAACATTGAGGAACCCCCATTCGAAAAATGTGCCACGGACCCTCAGATGGTATAATTACGCCCTTATGCAGTCTTTCATATACATGAATTGGATGAAAGATTTGTGAACTATTAAACTATGTCAATGTATTTAATTGTAAATATAAACTTCAATTACCACAAGCAGTTTCACCACCTTGATATTAACTAGGTCTATTAATCATCGTGGGCGAGTACACAGTATTCTCAAAGGTTACTGGAAAACACATTTGGAAAGGAATGAAAACCGAATTTTTCGTTCTATGAAATCCAACTTGTGCAAGAACAATGAATGGTCATGGTCTTTGGATTCCAAAATGCAATAGCAACTTTTCAACATTTGGTAAAAAAAAAAAATTTTTAACACTTAAAGCAGAAAGTACATAGAGGGTATCAAGATGACCTTGGAAATCCGGTGTTGTACAACAACATACTTTGCCGCCCTTTTGACCTAAAAACCTCTTTTTGTTTTATGGTGCCTTTTTATTTAATTTTAATGCTTTCATGCTGATATTATAGATCTATATGATTACACGGAAATTTGAGATACTGAAGGATGTCCGAGAGTTATTTTTTCTACCCATACTCCCTTCATCGAGTTATGACATGCGGAGACAATTTTGTCTTGACGTACTGACAATAAGTTTTTTAAAGCATAAAGTGAGTTTGCACCTTATATTTTTAAACAAAATATTACTTTTCGGTTTTATATTAAATGCAAATTTCATTTGTTCACTCTTTCCAAAATAAAACAAGTTTCAGAGGCATTTTAATTCTGCTTCACATCATTATTTGGGAAAACATTTTTAAGAATGTCTCGCAATCACAGTTTTTAATAGGAGACAATTTTGTCTTGACTTGCTGAAAAGTTTGTTAAAGCCTAAAGTAAAATTGGTCCTTATATTCTAAGCAAAACATTAATTTTAAATTTTATATTCAATGCAAATTTGATATGTTCACCCTTTCCAAAATAATACACGATGCAGGGGATATTTAAATTCTGCTTCAGTCATTATTTGGGAAACCTTTGTAAGAATGCCTCGTAGCCACTGTTTTTAACAGCAGACAATTTTGTCTTGACTTACTGACAATATGTTTGTTAAAGCACAACGTGAAGTTGCACTTTATATTTTTAAACAAAACATTACTTTTAGTTTTTATATTAAATGAAAATTTGATTTGTTCACTTTTTCCAAAGTAATACAAGTTTCAGAGGCATTTGAATTCTGCTTCACATCATTATTTGGAAAAACAATTTTAAGAACGTCTCGTAGCCAAAATTTTTAATAGGAGACAATTTTGTCTTGATTTACTGACAATAAGTTTGTTAAAACATAAAAGTGAAGTCGCACCTTATATTTCTAAGCAAAACATTTCTTTTAGATTTTATATTTCATACAAAATTGATTTCTTCACTCTTTCTAAAATAAAACAGGTTTCAGAGGCATTTGAATTCTGCTTCACATCATTATTTGGAAAAATATTGTTAAGAATGTCTCGCAGCCACAGTTTTTAATGGGAGACAATTTTGTCTTGACTTACCGACAATAAGTTTGTTAAAGCCTAAAGTGAAATTGCACTTTATATTTCTAAGCAAAACATTACTTTTAGATTTTATATTTAATACAAAATTGATTTGCTCACTCTTTCTAAAATAAAACATTTTTTAGAGGCATTTAAATTCTGCTTCACATCATTATGTGGGAAATCAAGAATGTCTCGCAAGCACAACTTTTAATGATGAATTCAACGTTATTCAATGAAACAAAAGAGGTATCACGGAATATGTTGATTACTATACACTAAAAATAAAATATGCCTATCAATTTTTTTCTTTCATTGTCACTTTTTAGCTAACCATCTAGGAAGACACAATAACATTTGCAGCTATTGAGAATTTTCCACAAAGATGTGAAATAGTAAATCCAAACTCAGCTCATGACATTGTTTGCGAGTTGAATTCCTTACCAAAATAATTTAAATCATTATTATTTATACAAGTGGTGGTTAATAGTCGACTGCAAATCTATTTTTGGTAAGATCTCAGTAGTAATTTTCTATAAAACGAGAAACATCTGAATTAAAAAATAATTTTTTGTCTTTTTAATTACCGTTTAATTATATTATTATATATTATAATATTATAACATTATAACAAATATTACATTATTAACATTTAATTAGTACCATTCCACACTTAAATTAGCAGATATGACTCAATTTAGCTCATCTACAGAAAATAAAACATTTTCAGATTCTAATAACATAAAAAAGAAATAATTAAATTTATTAAATACACTAAATGTTTTCGAATCAAAGAAATAAACTGATAAACATAATGATTATAATGAATGACAGGAAAACTTTTAAATTTAATTCAACAGATTAATATGAAAACTATACATGCAAAAGTAATCCTAATAGCACATCCAAAACATTTAATAATGACTAAAATAAAAAGAATAGACGTAAACTATAAAGCCAATAGTGAAATATCAAAATGGCGGTAGACTCGAAGTATCAGTAGAGAAAACATTTCGTATACATGAAAAAATTAATCCTAATGGTAGAAAAACGAATAAATAGTTACAACGTTCATTATTTCACATTCATAAATAGAACAAAAAGACATTAAAAAACACCTGACATCATTTAGTAGCAATAAAAAAGAATGTTGGCTGAATAATAAACAAGTAGGCTTTTACAAATAAAAAATAAGAATTTTTATTAAGAAATTACTCACGATTTTGTTTATGCATGCACCAAATAAAATTAAAGAAAATTCACAGGGAAAAACTGAACCTTTAAGTATTATAGATTATTTATAAATTTAAAAAAATACAAACAGACAGGAAAGAGTGACAAACGGAATACAAATTTATTACTTTTCGAGTGTTTTTTCTGAAAAAGCAGTAATAAGACAGCGGAATCATTTAACGAGAATCATTTATCTACAATATATACGAGTATGAAATTTAAACTATTCGTAAATAGCTGTAAATAAGGAATGTTTCAGATACGTAATAAATTTGTATTCCTCTTCATACCCTAAGCAAAATGTGAATGGATTGCTAAAACAATGGTTGCACAATTTCGAAGGACGAATTATTTTTCAGCAAAATAAATTCTCTTTAAAGTGAAACTAAAAGATTTGTTTCCGTATCGGTAAAACTAATTTTATAAATGTGATAAAATGTGTAAATAAATAATAAATAAATGTGTAAATGTGGTTGACATTTACAATTTTATTAAAAAAAAATACGAATATAAATGATGAAAATCTTAAATAAAAATCATAAATAATAAAAATTATAAAATCAAAAATAAATATAATAGATAAAATCCTAAATCATAAATGAAAAATCCTAAATGATAAATAGATAAAAAAACCTAAATAAAAAGCATAAATAAATCGATAAAAATCATAAATGATAAATCGATAAAAATCATAAATGATAAATCAATAAAAGTCATTAATGATATTTATAAAATTCATTATAAAACATTTAAAAATATAAATATATAATAATAATAATAATGAAGTTATCATAATTTACAGTTAACTTTGTATGATATATGCAGTAATTAACAAATAAGAAAAATTTATCTATTCATTAAGACATTTTTATTTGAAAATAAATGCTTTCAAAAAGGCAGAAAATTGTTCATTATTAAAAGATGGCAAGATTGCATATCAATGACTTTAATCTGTGTTTATTTCAAAAGCACGTTTCGATCAAAAAGTCAAAAGAGTTGCTACGTGCAGTTAATTATTTATAGACATAATAACAAGAAATATATGACTAAAATGAAACTTTTGATTTGTTGACATTTACAAAGAGTATTATGGAAACACAAAGGAAACAAACCGCACAAATAATGAGGAAGTTATCACATTGTAGTAGTGGCAGAGATGTTTTATAGATTAAACTAAAATCATAATTGAAGCTCATATTTCATCATAAGAACTAGAAAACGTTTTAATTTTATAAATGTATTATTTTTTATTTATTTCATAAGCTCATTTTAATCAAAAAGTCAAAAGAGTTGCTAAATAAATTTAATTATTTATAGACATAATAACAAGAAATATATCACTAAAATGAAACTTTTGATTTGTTGACATTTACAAAGCGTATTAAGGAAACTCAAACGAAATAAACTGTACAAATAACGAGGAAGTTGACACGTGGTAGTAGCGGCAGAAGTATTTTAAATTAACTAAAATCATACTTGAAACTTATATTATTCATTATAAGAGAGATAAAACATTTTAAGATTATAAATGTATAATTTTGTATTTATTTCATAACCCTTTTTGATAAAAAAAAAAAAATCAAAAAAATTGCTATATAAATTTAATTATTTTTAGTCAGAATAACAATAAATACATCACTAAAATGAAACTTGTTGATATTTACAGATTGTATTAAGGAAACAAGTTATACAAGTTGTCATATTGTAGTGGTGGCAGAAATTTATTTAAATTAAACTAAAATCACAATTGAAACTCATAAATAATAATAATAAATTTAATTAATTAGTTATTAAGTCTATGTGTTATCAATTTCTTGTTGAAGAAATATATCACTTAAATCAAACTTTTGAATTGTTGGAATTTACAAATTATATTAAGGAAAAACATACAAAACAAAGTGTACAAATAATG
The DNA here is from genome assembly GCA_021605095.1 of Caerostris extrusa. NCBI lineage: Eukaryota > Metazoa > Arthropoda > Arachnida > Araneae > Araneidae > Caerostris > Caerostris extrusa. The sequence continues at coordinate 13,534 of BPLR01007990.1, read as the reverse complement.
AAGAAGTTGACTGATTGTAGTATTGTCGGAAATTTAATTAAATTAAACTAAAATCATAATTAAAACTCGTATTATTCATCATAAGAGCGACAAACTTTCTAAAATTATAAATGTATAAATAAGAATAAAGCTGTTATAATTTATATTATATAAAGTATAATTAAGAAACAACATTTATAGTGTAAAATTATTGTTATTTTAAAAATAAATGCTTTCAAGAAGAATTGGAAATTTATTAATTAAAAATGGGAAAGTTAACTGTAAAATTATTCATAATTTTATATGAATAATTCTGAATAATCTTAAACGCGACAAATTAAAGAGTATCTATTGAATTATAATTCAATAAACGCTCTTTAATTCATCACGTTCAGGACCACGGCCGTGCCGAATTAACAATTGTCAATATAGTTTAAACGGGTATAAGGCAGTCTAAATTAAAAATTTTAACGATTAAAAACATTATAAATTTAATATATTTACGAACTTTCTGATTAATATTGTATAAATTAAAAAAGTTAAAACAAGTTTTGATAAGCTACTCTATGGCAATAAATAAATATACTTGAGCTTGCCTTACTGTTTAAAAACTAATCGTGTTGCTGCCGTAATTCAGGTCTCTACCAAAAAACGGTATGAATAATTCGTAAATTTATGAGTCCGACACTGCATTGAGGTGAGAACACAATTAAATAAACACTGAGGGAAAAAGTGATCAGTGCTGTATGGTGACCAGATAGTCAAGGTCACGAAATTCCGGAATCCACACGAGAAAATTCGAAACTGAAAGGCTCGATTATAATAAATTATAGTTTTATATATAGTTAGTATTTTTACTTTTAGTTTGATTAACTCTAAAAGCGTGTTTTTAGTTTTTTTAACTGTAATTTATTTACTTTTTAGTTTGATTAATCCTAAAAGCGTGTTTTTTAGGTTTTTGAACTATAATATTTAAAAGAGGTCCTGGTACAGAGGACTGGAACTATAGTTCTTGCAATAATTTAATTGTGAGTAAAACGAAGGCTAAATGCGAATATGTCGAGCCAGCAAGGATTCGAACAGTGAATCTCCTGATCCGCAGTCAGGTGCGCTTATCCGTTGTGCCACTGTCCCACGACGGTTTGAACGTCTTAGGTACTTTCATTCTACATGGGTTAAATTGCTGTTAAGTTAAAATAAAATCACTAATCCTGGCGATCCTAATCATGATGAGATAATAAACTTATCTTATTATTTTTCGCCAAAAATGAAACCCCATATCGTTCCCCAACCACCATATTCACACCGTGCGACTTGCGACTATTCCCTAAACTCAAAAGACCACTCCAGGGAAACCTTTTTGAGTCGACTGAAGAGATTCAACGTAAATCGGCGCTCGCTTTGAAGACCATCCCTGCCGATGACTTTTAGCATGCATTTAGGATTGGAAAAACTGTTGGCATAAGTGCATTGCATCCGGAGAGGATTACTTTGAAAGCGATGAAATAAATTTGGAAGAATAAATAAAGAGCTTCTGAAAAAAAAAAAAATGGTCTTACTTTTGGGCACAATAGTATATATATAGTTAATAAAGAACTTCTATTGTCACAATCCTTTTTTTCAATTCCTTCTATTAGCTCACACTGTCCCTATATCTATCTTATTCAAATTTTCAATCGTTAATAATATACTTTTTATTCATCCACTCAAGTTCAAATACATTTTTTTAACTTGTAGTGGATGATGTTAATACAGTTTTTTTCAAATATTAATTCATTAATTAAATTTAATTAATGAATTTTTGTTTTGTTTAGATTTAAGTTGCATATATCTACCAATAGATGGCGCCAGATAAACTTAAAAAAAAAAATGAATGAAAATTATTTGTAAAGGACTGTAGTGTAAATTATTTGTAAAAAACAATGTAGTGAAAGAAAAGTAGGAATTGACTTGAAATTTTTTTTTTTATATATTGCTTGTTGATATTACCATTGTGCTTATGTTGTAATTTTTACTGTTAGTATAATACATTAATTTTTTTCCTTCTTCTTAGCTGTATTGTAATAATCTTCCTTCTCAACGGACATTGTTATTTAAATTTTTATAATTCAGCTAACCGCATTTTCGTGGTGAAAGTAGCCCAGCCTTGTACGTGGTAAGGGTTCATTACACCTGATTATTCATACTGGAATCAATATTTGTCTGCGTTCTTGAGCCAAATAGTCGGGCGATCTTGCATGGAATAATTGTTAAGGGTGAAACACCATCTTTTTCCTTGGGCCATTTGAAGTGAGGGTCAGGAATTTTTACAGGGGCAAACTATACACTTCGTGTACATCGTATGCCAATTTATGGTTATTTAGTGTTTTTAAGAAACAATTAACTAAATAATAAATTTTTTTTCAAGAATTTGGTGGCAGTGTATATATTCCAGGCAGAATAAAGATATATATATAAACTATGAAATGTGGTTATTAGTATTTAAAAATACTTTTCAATACTTTTTTCATACTTTTTTTTTTTTTAAAAATAATTTAGCAAAATATTTTAATATACGTAGAAGCTGTATATAAAATATTACCATGAATAAAATTCATCAGTGTATGTTTATGCTTTACAAAATTTTAAAATTCAATTTTTTAAATATCACAAGAAAATTATTCGACCACTTAATAAAAAAATCATACTTTATTATTCCATAATTCTATCTCTTTTAAATTCTTGTGTACAAGTATGATACAATCTTTCATATATTTCAATAAATGGAATTCTGAAGAGGTTTCCTTAAATATGGCATCTGAATTTTATATATTTAATTACAATTAAAAATTGTTATAAAAATATAACTGCTCTTAAACCCTTTTCTATTACATAATCCAAAGAATTCCAACATTTAATATTCATTTACTGCATTTCCGTAATAAAAGGTATATTATTTAATTTTTAATAAAGTACATTTAAATTAAGTATGAGATATTCTTTCATATATTTCAATAAATGGAAATCTGATGATCTTTGAATCAGCTTTACAAAGCAAATATTGCATCTGAATTTCATATAGTATATTGCATTTACAATTAAAAATTGATATCAAATATGACTGCTTTTGAATCCTTTAAATAATCCAAAAGATACCAAAATTTTAAATTCATTTATTACATTTCCATAATAGAAAGCCTTATAATATACCTTATATACCTTTTACTTTTTAATAAAGTGCATTTATATGATATAATTTTCATATATTTCAATAAATGGAAATCTGAAGAGATTTGCATTCATTTTACAAAGCAAATATTGCATTTGAATTTTATATATTCCATTAAAAATTGCTCTAAAAATATAACCTCTCTTAAATCCTTTTCTGTTATATAATCTAAAGGATTCCAACATTTAAAATTCATTCATTGCATAAAAGGTATAGCTTTTGATTTTTAATAAAATGCATTTAAATTAAATATGAATATAATCTTTCATATATTTCAATAAATGGAAATCTGAAGAGCTTTCTTTTCATTAATTTTAAGAAGCAAATATTGTATCTGCATTTTATATATTTCATTTACAATTAAAGATTGCTTTACTGTAATAAACTTGTAAAATTATAACTTGTAAATTTAAAATAACTGTTCTTAAATCCTATTCTGTTACATAATCCAAAGGATTCCAACATTTAAAATTCATTTATTTGCATTTCCGAAATAAAAAGGTATATCTTTTAATTTTTAATAAAGTACATTTAAATTAAGTATGATGAAATTCATATATTTCAATAAATGGAAATCTGAAGAGCTTTCTTTACATTAATTTTACGAAGCAAATATTGTATCTGTATTTTATATATTTCATTTACATTTAAAGATTGCTTTACTGTAATAAACTTGTAAAATTATAACTTGTAAATTTAAAATAACATTTTTTTTATTTCCAATAGCAGATTACGAACAGTTACAGAAACAAAAAAAACAACGAGAAAAAAACGCAGATAATTCAATAAAACATGCTGAAACAGAGTTCATGCAATTAAATAATAACATTAAAAATTAAACAATAATGCCAAGTTGTAGATCTTTTAGCCACTAAAAAGTGTTACCAGGTACACCACGGGGGAGGTAGATCTTCTGCGCACCCCCTTTTTAAAATAACATGTATTTCAATAAATGAAATTTGAAGAACTTTGCATTCATTTTACGAAGCAAATTTGAATTTTACATATTGTATTAAAAATTGCTCTAAAAATATGACTGCTCTTAAATCCTTTTCTGTTATATAATCTAAAGGATTTCAACGTTTAAAATTCATTCATTGCATTTCCGCTGCAGAGCCTTATCTACGCAACCTTCGTTGTTACAGACACTGACGTCATTTCTACTTCATTCATTCAGAATTCTACGCGGTGAACTCCCAAACCAATTACACACAAAATAAAAAAAAAAAGATTTCAAACGGTTTCTGCTGATAAAGCTTTGCAGAGCAAATGCCGAAAGTTCAAGGTCAAAAAGAAAGTTATTTTCCACGCGCCCATCGTCAATAAAATAAACGATTAAAAAATAATAAGTAATAAAGGATTTTCTAAGATGGCAACAGTCAAAATTCATTCATGAATTGAAAATAAAAAAATCAAAGTACTGTTATTTGCTTCTAATGACAAAAAACAAGGAATGAATATAAATGGCAATGTTTACTTATTACGTAGAATAAAAGTAGTAGATCGTATGAAGAAAGAAAATGTAAACATGTGGTTTGTGGTTTAAGAAAGGCAATATAATTTGAAGTTATTGCTTGAATAAACGATGAATATAAAGAAAAAAAATATTAATATTGCTAGTAAAATTTTTAAAATTGTTTTATTAAGCAAAATGAATGTTTTATTTATTTATGTATTTATTCTTTTATTTATTTATTTATTTTGCTACTAGCAGGAATTAAATAATTTAATACTAAAAAAACGAAGAAAGGCAAATAATTTGAAGTTAATTGTATCAATAAAAAAATAAAGAAAAATATTAATATTACTAATAAAATTTAAAAAATTATTTTTTATGCAAAATAAAGGTTTTATTTATTTATGTATTTATTTCTGTATTTATTTTGTTAAATTTATTTTTATTATTTATTTTATTAATTTATTTATTATATGTATTTATTTTTTTTTTTTTGCTACTAGCAGGAGTTAATAATTGAATACTAAAAACGAAAACCCTTTATAATGTAAATAGTATATAATTAATATAATTTGTGGAAGTAAAGTAATCTGTGTAGTTGGTTGAAAATGTTGAAAAGATGTTTATAATGATAAAAAGTCCGAGAATCATTCGATAACAAAATTACACAATACGTTCTTCATCATTACTAAAAATATATATGATCTTACACCCTCGCAGAAGTGTTTTCCCAAGATGACATGACACATTTAAGTTGCAATATATGCTGAAACTGGATAAAAAAAAAATTCAAAGCCCATTTTCTTAAAGTGTGTGGAATTGGTACTAAAGAGAGAGTTGAAAATGTTGTGTATTTTTTATTTAAGTTTTTTTTAATCATAAATCCTGAAGTTATTTTTTCAATAGGTAATCAAGATGAAGTTAGATAACAAGTCTATTTTTTTTTTTATTAATACTAGTTCTAAAAGCATCATTTCCTTGTAGAAACTAGAAGATTTCATGTAAGTTATCAAAAATGAAAAACCGGTTCATGCATTTACATTCGACAAAAAACGTAAAACTTGAAAATAAATCGTTGAAATCATATTCATACCATGCAAGAAAACGATTTTTATTTTTAAATTTTATTTTACAAATTACTTTAATATGCAAATGTGTATTTATTTTTCGAAAGTGTATAAATAGATAATGAAAGCGGCTATTACGGGAACGAGTTTTTTCCAAAAGAAACTTTAAAAAAATAGTTGTTTTATAAAATAAAAAGATATATATTAGTAGAAAGGATTTTTATAGAATTTTTGAAAACGGAACAACTTTTAAAAATTTAATAGAGTTATAATTTAATATAGATAAATTTTTATTGTTTCAAGCCTTTTTTATGTATTGATTTAATGCAATGGTTTTTGAAAGATATTTTATCTTTTTAGTTAATCAAGGAAAATTTTTTTCTTTACTTCTCTGGCTGACCATTTGCGGCTTGATGGCCAATTGGCTACCGCTCTGGCCTTTGTTACCTACAGGCTTCAGGTTCGAATCCTGGCCATGTCATGGATGTTTGTAAATAGTTCGGAATTCACGTTAAACTGTAGATCTCGGTCTAATTAGCCTAAATTATGCAAAAAAATTACAGTAGAGCAACAAAACGTGCGATAAGGGATAATTCAGAATCACACAGAAATTGAACTCTAAAATAAAAATTTCACCTGTAGAATTATCACACACATCTTGAAGAAGAATATGCAAATTACAGGAAACCACCAGATGGCGCGGATAGTACGTCACAATGACGAGAGTGTCAGAGAGGGGTATATAAGGAATGGTGGCAATGAAGTAAAATTGTTCACAAGCGCTTCAAAAAGCCTTTCAGTGCAATAACCTCATAGTTATGGCACAAAGGAAGCATTTGGATGATTTTTACGTGGTAGAATTATCGGACGACTGGAATGTGGACGTACCCAGCTGGAAGTATCCGAGGAACTTGGAAACGCCCAGAGCGTCATCTCCAGGCTTTGGTAACGATTCCAAGATGATGGTAATGTGAGTAGATGTTACAGCACAGGTCGCCCCGAGTTACAACGCCGAATGAGGACCGGTATTTAGCAGTTACTGCCAAAGAAATTAAAGCTACCATTAATAGTAGCTTTGATTTTTTATTATTTATTATATTAAAAATATATGGAAAGCATATTTATTCAAACTTAAAATATTGAAAATAGTAGTTCGCAATAAAAGGATTAATAATTGCAATTAACAGATATGTGTATCAAACTGACAAATATTTTATATTAATTATCAAACAAGTCCTTTATAAATAATTTTCATTCATTTTTTTAAGTTTATCTGGCGCCATCTTTTGGTAGATATATGCAACTTAAATCTAAAAAAAACTAAAATTAATTAATTAAATTTAATTACTGAATTAATATTTGAAAAAAAATGTATTAACATCAAGTGTCTTCCACTACAAGTTAAAACAAATTTTTTTTTGAACTTGAGCGGATGAATAAAAAGTACTTTTATGAACGATTGAAAATTCGAACAAGATATATATAGGGAGAGTGTGAGCTAATAGAAGGAATTGAAGAAAAAGATATTCTATAGCACAATTTTTGTTGTTGTTACTAGTCCCCTTAGTGCAGGAAAGCCTACACCAGGTCCAGAAGACCCCGTCGCAGGTGACTGGTCCATGGCAAGGGTAATATGCAGCTTCACTTTTAATGAGGAACCACGAGGGCAGAAGACTGATTGAACCTCAAGACAACTCTCTACGAACCTATTAGGCAGGGACCTACGGTTTAAAGTGGATTCCGAATCACTACAAACATCCATGTCACAGAGGGTAGACACTCGGTCATTCAAGCCGCTAAACAATTTTGCAAATAATAAAACAAACATAATATAAACAAACAATAAGCACAATTTTTAAATTTATTAAATAACAATTTATTTTCATGTAATTTAATAGAGCAAATTAGAAAAATACTAATTCTGTAAATACCCTATTGTAAAAGGAACTAAATTAATTTAATTTTTAAATTTAAGTTAAATTAATTTTCAATTTTACATAAAGTGATTTATTTTTTCAGTGAAAAATATAACACCATTTTCAACTTATTGCTCCAGTCTAACATATGGCATCCCACAGTTCAAAACCAATACGCACATACCATTAAAATGTATGCACATAAAAAACCATTATCTCTCATCGATGATTGCAAATGTCAATAGAAACTTTAATTACATCGGCAGATGTTGTGTAACAAACAATAAAAAATGTGGTAATTATGCAATGTATTCATTAAGATAATGAATTCATTTATGATTTCTATAATGAATGAAATACTAATTAAGAATTCGAATTTACAAACCAATACGTAGGCGTATTTTTAATTTGATATGCCAAACACATTCAACAACATCTGTAGAATACAATAAAAACATTTCCATTCTAAAAGCACTAGCAGAATATTTCATGATTTTAACCAGGCATAATAATCATAAATATTTTAGGATACAAAATGCAAATATTTAATGTAAAAATTGTTTATCATATTGTATATTTCTTCACGATCCCTGATATCACAATTCCACTAAATGAAGATTTTCTTATCTACATAAAAAGTTTCAATAAGAAAAAGAATTTCAAATCGTAATAATCCGTCAAACATATGAATAATTTAATAATAATTTTCTCGAAATTAATAAAAAAATTTAAAATATCTCTACTTTAACAATAATAATAGTTCATGCAACACTGTTCAAAAATGATTGGACAATAAGAATTCTCTTAAATACGAACTCTTTTTTTTAATAGGGCATATCTATTTAAATAAATGTAGTAGGGGCCTGATAGTCTAGCGACTGGTGCTCAGTACCACAGGTTTCGAGTTCAAGTACCAGCGGTAAGGTGGATGCTTGTAGTGATTTGGAATCCATTTTAATCCGTAGATTCTTTTCTAATATGAGTGTAGAGCGTTGGGTGTAGGATGTCAGCCCTACCCCCCAAAAATCATGGGTACCTATGGGTCCTCCATCACAACAAAAGCTGTCGCCCCCTTTCCTTACTTCTATGATACCACATGGGTTCTTGGACTTGGTCTAGATGTTGCTGTCTACTAAGTGGGATAATAAACAACAACAAAGAAATTAAATATTCTAATAACATTCTTGAAGAATAATTTTTGTTGTAGTATTTGGTTGTTTCTGTACGAAATCATCCTTTCTGAACACAATTTTTAAAAGGTCACAAATTTTCGAATAATTTTAATTAAAATATGCTTTAAGTATCTGCATTCACTCCTGCCATTCCATGAATATGCAAAGTATTTTTTACACCAGTTTCAAAAACACCTTTGATTTAGAGTCAATTAATTCAGTAAAGACTATTTTGACAATTCTATGATTGACAAATCTTTTATTCTTAAAAAATTATTCCAAAAATTAAAGAAATTGGTAGTCAATAAAAAAAACAAATCTGGTCAATATGGTGGATAACTAGTAATGTGGTGGTTAACCATATGGTTATTTTAACTTTCATAAGCACAGTTGATAATTTTGGGAAATATAAATTGATAATGCCAGTTTAATTTTTTTTTTCTCAAATTTTCATGAAAATTTCATTCATTTTCCTACAAAAATCTCTTTTAATAATTTAATAATTTTTAATCTTTATTTAATAATTAATAATTAATAAAATTATTTTTTAATAATTAATAATCTTTATTTAATAATGAATTTTTAATAATTGAACTCTTGGTAAATTTAAATCGATAAGGCCAGTTTAATTGACTATTTTTTTTCTCAAATTTTCATGAAAATTTCATTCATTTTCCTACAAAAATCTCTTTTAATAATTTAATAATTTTAATCTTTATTTAATAATTAATAATTAATAATTTTTATTTCATTTTTTTTAATAATTAATAATCTTTATTTAATAATTAATTTTTAATAATTGAACTCTTGGTAAATATAAATCGATAAGGCCAGTTTAATTGGCTATTTTTTCTCAAACTTTCATGAAAATTTCATTCATTTTCCTACAAAAATCTCTTTTAATAATTTAATAATTTTAATCTTTATTTAATAATTAATAATTTTTATTTCATAATTAATTTTTAATAATTAATAATCTTTATTTAATAATTAATTTTTAATAATTGAACTCTTGGTAAATATAAATCGATAAGGCCAGTTTAATTGGCTATTTTTTTTCTCAAACTTTCATGAAAATTTCATTCATTTTCCTACAAAAATCTCTTTTAATAATAATTTAACAATTTTAATCTTTATTTAATAATTAATAATTTTTATTTCATAATTAATTTTTAATAATTAATAATCTTTATTTAATAATTAATATTTAATTAATAATAATCTTTATTTAATAATTAATCTTTAATAATTTAACTTTTTTTTTTTTTTAATAATTTTAACTTTCATAAGCACAGTTGATAATTTTGGGAATATAAATCGATAATGCCAGTTTAATTGACTATTTTTTCTCAAATTTTCATGAAAATTTCATTCATTTTCCTAGAAAAATCTCTTTGAATAATTTAATAATTTTAACTTTCATAAGCACAGTTGATAATTTTGGGAAATATAAATTGATAATGACAGTTTAATTGATTATTTTTCTCAAATTTTCATGAAAATTTCATTCATTTTCCTACAAAATCTCATTTACATTTAGTAATGACATCAATATTGAAATCATTTGACAAACTTACCTATTAAGTGAACATAACATTATCTCCTATGATATTTTTATAGCTACCAATTAGTTTCAAGCCATATAGTTTTATTTTAAGTTTTGACATTTTTGATTTCTATATTTATCTAATTATGAATTTTTGTATTCTGTTATAAAGTTTTATGCTTCTCTTATGGTACGGAGATATTTTTAAGCACTGCAGTGGTTAACAAATGTGTATAAAGAATTGAAGTAAGTGCAATCACTTCGAACAGTTTTTTTCTGTTCATCTGACGTATTCTTCGCAGAGCGAGATTGCAGTTGTCTTTTGTCTAAGCGAGCGCCATCTCTCGGCATTATCAAACACTATTTTTAAGGGTTTACGTGCAAGAATAAGAAAATATTTACATATAAGATCAGCCCAAATGATCTTGCGGCCACTTTGAAATGCATCATAACCCCGTTATATAAAGTTATATATCCTCATATATAAGTTATATTTAGACCCACTATAGACCTTTTTTGGAATGAAAATTGAAACATGAGTTATTATTATTCTTACATTCAAACATAAATAATATAAAAATAATGATACTGACCGTACATTGTAAAGAAATATATAACATTAAAAATATGAAATATAAAATATATATAAATATAAACGAAATAAAAAATAAAATCATTAAAAAGTATTTATTTTACGAGTGTCAATTTCATTTTCGGGAAAAAAAAAAAAAAAAAAAATCAATTCCGCAGGTATAAGTTAAACCAAAAGCGCTAACAAATTTTGTGTAAATTCTCAAATTAGAAAATTTCTCTTTTGACGTAAGTGTTATAAAAATCTAATTTTGATTCTGACGTGATGTTCATCTGTGCGTTCAACTGTCACATATTCGCATAAATATTATTTTAAAATCAAAAGTTAATTTTTATTTATAATTTCGACAGTTCATTTTGAATATATGGAGGCATACTTGATGTATTTTTTATACATTGGTTTCACTACTTTGACCCATTATAAATTAAATATATTTTGTGTAAGATGACGCTCCACGGGCGGAAAAAACGTCCAAGGACGGCCGCAGGTTTGCCACCTCTAGTTTAAACACAAACTACAGTCGAGTCCCAATAATCTAAAGTTAACAGGGCCGTCACTAACTCAGACATATCACAAAATGAATGCATCCAATAATATGGTAAAATCCAAGACAAAATTAATTTTATTTAAAAAAAGAAAATGAAAATTTATTTTAAATAACTTGCGTGATTTAATGATGGAAAAAAATATATTGATTTTCTTTTTTTCTTGTGTAAATTTACTCTTGCAAGGTTGTCTAGAAAGGTTTTCCAAAAATTGAAGTATCTAGAGCTAAATGATTTGGCTGCTACTATTTATAGAGATGATAGCATTTAAAGCTGTCGTGATTTTTATATGCGAAACAGGGTTTCATTTGCAAGATTTGAATTTCAAATTTATTGTTTTCCTTTTATTTTAAATCTCCGTTAACAGGCTTTGTGTTTTCCACTCATTTTCCTGGTCACAAATAATTAATCTTATTTTTATGGCATTCTAGAGTAATGATAGTTAATACCGGGGCCCCAAACAGTAAAAGATCAATTATTTTTTTTTTTCAAAAACTCTTTATTTATTCTTTCAAATTTATTCAAAGTAATCCTTCGGTCACGATGAATTCTTATGGCAACTTTTATCCAATCCTCAATGCACAAAAAAGTTAACGCGGCAGGGATGGCCTTCAAAATCCCAGGCGATTCACATTGGATCTCTTCAATCGAAGCAAAACTGTGCCCCCAGAGTGGGTATTTTGAGTTTAAAGAATAGCCAGAGGTCGTGCAGTGGGTGAATATGATGGGTTGCTTTTAGGCAAAAATTAAACCCATATAGTTATATAGTTTTCATTTTTGGCGAAAAAGTCACGAAGAATCAATGTTCAGTGTGAGCTGGCGTATTCAGTGTTTTCGGCACAAAGCCAGATGACGCATTTGAGGCCAAAATAGAATGACCGATCTTTTGAAATTCCAACAACATCAGCATGGTCTGTAATTGTAAATCGACGGTTTGCAAGCGCAAACCTTTAATTTTCTGGACGTGAGATTCGTCGATTGAGGTTGATGGTCGACCAGAGGGCTCTTCGTCTTCAACGTATCCTCTGCCTTCTTCGAACTGTTTATACCACTTCTTAACATTTCTTTCCGACACAGTTTGGTCACCGAATGCCTTCTGCAATATTCTATACGTTTCCGCAAATAAAATTTTAATGCAAACTTCTTTTTGCTCAATTAATTCAGACGTTTCAAAAATTGTCGGAATCAGTTTTAGCGTCTCCAAAAGCGTAACTCAAATTCTAATGAATATTTTGACTTCAAATTTCGCACAAATGTCAAGGACAGTACCAGCAAACTAAAAGAAAAATTGAAATACCATAAGCCCCGGTAGTTTTAAATTGAAAATTGGCCTTACTTTTTGGACGCAGTATTATGTTTGTGTCAACATCTCCTCTTAATTTAAAATTTCAATAATTATATTCACCTCATGTTCATTTTTTCAGAAGCCAAAAGTTTACTTTCGTGAAATTAAATATTGTAAATTACGCAGAATTTAACTCAATTCCAAAACGAATATACTCATATCAATTCATAATCTGTAAACTAATTAGAAAAGTGATAACGCATTGTACCAACTTTGCCAGACTTTTATTTGTTTTCATATTTTATTTAATTGTGCCAGTTTACTGCTATTTAAATGGGATAGTCAAAAAGGATCATAAGTAATTTCTTATATAGAAACTTTCCCAAGAATTAATCCAACACAAATATTAAAAGGATTATCAGTAAAAAATTGCATTTGTAGATTCAAAAAATCGAAAACAGGGTAATATTGTTGAATCACCCTGTATATATATAAATTACAGCAGGATTTAAAGATCATGCATTATACATACTGCAAAATGTTCTTTCTTTTTCGTTCAATTAATTATTTTTTATTTTAAATATTTTAACCATAGGTATATTTTTTAAAATTTCTTATTTTTATTCTTCTTCTCTTTCAATGGCGCAACAGTCTATGATGGACCAAAGACAGTCTGTCTACTGGCAATTTTAAGACAGGAGATGGGTTAATGTTAGGTACGGGGTAGAGGGTGTCAGCCCTACGCTTAGCAGTCATAAGCAATGCGGG